>JAAGKR010001565.1:0-92094 GCA_011419295.1 Clarias macrocephalus | reverse complement strand
GGAATGATGAATGAATCACGCATTCATTCATCTTCATTAACAGCCTTCTTGCTTATGGGGCCTATCCTGGTCTCGAGGTGGGAATACACCTTGGATGGGATGTCCGTTATGGGACACCAAGATCACACCTTCACACTCCCACAGAGACCCTCTGTGACCCTATACCCCCATACAAACAAGTGGGACATCCAGCATAAATCCTGTGCCAGACCTTGTGGATTAAATGATCCAATATGGCCGTCTCTAGGATAAGAATGACAAAGCCCAAGAAAAATAACTTGTTCGAAAACTGTAGGAAACCTACAGAGATCCTACATGAAAACAACATACAAACCTTGGAGATGTCAGGTGACTCCTCCACCCACTGCATCACCAGGTCCAGGAAGTTCATCACACATTCACAATAAATATTTGTTTTAATGGTCAACAATGACATGTCAAATTTCTGCTTGCACAACCTAACTCTAAAATGAGAAAGAAATGTACAGTTTCTCATGTACAAATTGTGCGTATTGTTCACTTGTGTAGTGTGAAGTAACTAGTAAGGATTTGCTTCTTAATTATATTCCTATTAAAATGCAAGTACATGTTTTCTGAACAAGTCATTATAAAAAAAGTTGCTTCACTGAATAAATTAATTAGTTTAAAATTAATTCAACCAAAAATACTGGCTGGATTCCAGATGGCCCTCAATTCCCTACATACAGTAAGTGCACTATGTTTATTACATATATTGTAATGTACTGATTTCAACAGCCTACAGGAAGCTGTTCGCGATTTAGCCTTTGATTTTCCAGGTATTTCCACTAAACAGACAAGAGGTTGCGCTCTCCTTCCTTCACTGCTCCTGCACCCGTGGTTTGGTCCTTCCTGTCCTGTTATTGGTTTGTTACCTGACTGTGTTCACCTGTTGTCCTCGAATTCAATTCGATCATGTCTTCCATTCTTAATTGCTACACATCATGCATCCAAATCTCCTTTTACGTTTTGACCCACACACATTTCTGATTAGAAATTATCCCTATCTAACTTTAGCTGAGGCGGCATGTTGGCTTAGTGGTTAGCCCTGTCGCATTGCACCTTCAGATCCTGGGTTCGAGTCACACGTTGGGTCTGTATGCATGGACTTTGCAGCGCATGCTTGATGGGTTCCCTCTGGGTTCTCCGGTTTCCTCCCACAGTCAAAAGACATGCAGATTAGGCTAATGACATTCCCAAATCGCCCGTAGATGGTCCTCTGCAGAAGGAAATGGCAGCCCATCCTTGCCAAGAAAATCTCATGGATAGCATCTAGGAAGGCCTGGCCTGCTATGATTCATGAGTTTACAAAGAGTTGGACACGACTAAATAAAAATTGCAAACTTTAGCTGCTCAGGTTATGACTGCCATTTTTTATTATTAGGTAATGATGATATTTATGATTAGGTAATCAGCATGTCTCTTAGGACTGACTTAGTGAGACATTTGCCCAGTTATCTGTGCGATTTCGTTCTGATATGTGTTAGTGATGTCGTGTCAGACACTATTAACATTATTTGTCCCTCTCTTTTTCTTGCCTATGCAAATATAACAACGCACTTTATCACTAAAACACACTTTTCCCCAGATCTTTAATGAATTCTGAGTGCATCCTGGCCAAAGCTGCACCAATACGCTCAGATCTTTTTAAAGTGATGCCTAGTTATAATTTATCATGTAAATATTTTAGGACAGGACGCAAGCAGATATAACGTGATATTTATTTTCTCGCAACATGATGACGTATTAAATCACCATATCAACAATTCGACACTATTTTTATCCATAGCCATGCAACTCACTGTGTGAGTGGTTACTATAGAAACGATAACAGAACAAGCACGCTTGCAGCTTGAACTGTTTTCAGGACCGCTGTGGTCAGTCGGAATCAAGTGTTCTGCAAAGGCTGACGCAGCTGAAGGTTGTGCAAGTGCTGTTTTGTGTGTTTTTTTAATATATATATATATATATATATATATATATATATATATATATATATATATATATATACACACACACACAACATCTTGTGTAAAAGACAGAACATGACCTTTCGGAGTGTAACTAGAAACGGAATTATGAAATAGTTTTGAGTACAGAGAAGACATTTGGGATGCAGCATTTGTTCGGCATGAAACACAAACTTTCAAAATGTTCCAAAATGACACGGAGGGGGGTGAAAGCATTCGTAATGTTCCTTCTCCTCCTCCCACAAGGAGAAAGGTTTTCTGTGGTTTACTTGCACTGTCTCCCTTTTTTTTTTTTCACTCCCATGAGCGGCAATCGAGAAGAATGTCTCCGCGTTGCTCTCAGAAAATTGCTGTAATTCTGTAGCCCCAGCTCCACCATGTTGCTGCTGTCGGGCCCTTGAGCAAGGCCCTTAACCCTGTCGGCTCCAGGAGCGCTGACCCTGAGCTTTGACCCCAGCCTCCTTGCAATCCCGGGATATGCGAAGAATAAAGAATTACACTGAGCAGTAATGTACGCATGATGAACAAAGCTTGACATGAAAAACATCCATTATAACCATCCAGAACTTTGTGAACAAGACAGTATTTGCGATTTATACAAAATGACGCAAAGAACCCAACAAAACCCTGAGCTCTTTTTACTGTAATTCTAGCAGTGTAGTGTTAATACGCTGTAAAAATACACAGTTGACACGCTTCACAAAAACCACTTTCTGACAATTGCTTATGTGTTCCGACTTGATTCGAAACACCCGCAATAATGCCAAATTATCAAAACAATCCAAAACAATGTTGTCAAGGACTTTGTTGACTCCAGCTTTCCAAGCGCATACCAATACGTTCTGCATCTTTTCAATAGCAGCCCTGACAGCCCTGTTGCGTAACCAAAGCGTCTTATATTAAGCTAGAGTTAAAAAAATAAATAAATAAATAAAAGGAGAGAGAGAGGAAAAAAGAAAAAGAAAAAAAAAGGAAAACTAAGATGCACTGCGATTACAATTACACCCTTTCTTTCATGAGGGATTGGAAGAGCCTTTGATGTGTTATCTCATGTTGGAGGTCTGGCTATTGTGGTTTATCTCCATTGTGGTTGATGTTGGAGTGTCATGGGCCAGACCAGGTGGCAAAGATAATGCTTCCCAATGCAGGAAGAAAAAAAAAAAAGAAAGAAAAAAAAAAGGTGGTCAGTAAAGAATGTTCTTATCTTTAGCAAACTCCCTAAAAGTTAACACACATCAAGATACTGTACACACCAGTGTTTTCACGTTACCAAAATTTGTTTCAATACTGTACAATATCAAAAAGTTTAATACCTTCTCTCTGAGCCAGAGATCCCATTAGTCAATATTTACTAAAAAAAAAAAAAAAATTCATGACTATGCGTATAATACCTGCAATAAATTGCAAACTTGCAATATATAACTGCTGCAACTCCGAATTTCATACTGTCGCTCTAATGAGTTTGAGAGACACCGCAACTAGAAAATGAGGCTGATCAGACACACCATAATCTAGGACTAATAAAATAAAGTGCACTGTATTCTAAGGCTGCATTATGTTAGATATCTCGATTTGATCTTTGTAGAATCTTTGTCGACACAGTCGCTCAGGTTATGCACTTTGTAGACGCTCCCTTACTGACTGCATGAATATGAAGCATGTTCGTGATCGCATTCAGCGGATTTTAACAGGAGAAAATGAAAACTTATATTCGGTTGTACTTGCTGTATTTAGGACCTTAACTTTTTCAACTTTTTTTTTTTTTTTTTGGCCTACTTTATATTCAATACAATTACTTCCATACTGTATTTCACTTCAGGTCACCTTTTCACCGTCTCCGTCTCGTCTGATGCTGACGACTCGATGCTACCCATGTCTCACTTCGTCACACACATTGTCACTGCTGTCAGAAAGTCTTCAAAATGTTGATGCAGTACTGTTTCTAAAACTCGTAGCACCAGTATACCATGTGACACTAGTACACACGGGCTTGCATTCAAGCACAGCCATGGTCAAACACACGTTGTTTATACGTAGCGCATGTTTCTTTGCATTTCCTCCAAACAAAGCTTTCTACAAAATCAGCAGAATGACACTTAAGTAATTTACGTCTAAATATGAGAACTCTAAACAAGTCAAGCAGAACAAACTAATCAAAGCTACTGTATAAACATGCACGGATATGGATTGTGGACGGACTATTCGATAACTAATGCTTTGTTGACTCAACTTCACTCATTGAATGCTTTATCAGGAATATTATTTACTTTCCAGACTTTTTAAAAACTCCGTGAGACTTAAAGCACTCACATCTGTCTCAGGACATGTTTGCATCATTCAAATGTTTTACTGCGTCCAAGAGTCTCCTCACCTGTGATTCAAGTCTTTTCTAAATCTCGATCTGGTTCACGTCCTCATTTATGAGCAATTTCATCAAAAGTCCCGGTTTGACTTGAACGCCCCTCAATATGATTACAATTGGCCTTAAAATCCATGAAAATCAGGCCATCACAATTTCGACTGGTCAAACATTTATACACAAAGTATACAAAAAATCTGTTTGTTTGACACCTCTATCTATTCAAAAGAGCCGCAGGGAGAAACGAGAACTCGTTGTGTACTGTAACAAAACATGTCAACCTCAGGTCTATAAACTCTAAATGTGATTTTTAACTGATGCATCATTCCTGCTTCTGTTTAATGCACGTATGCTGTAAATGCAGTTTCTAAACATTTTCATGCAAAAGGTATAAAAAGAATTTGATGAATCAGCTCTACATTTGGCTTCACCAAAAGATTAACAAAACAACAGAAGGCGGCTACTGGAAACGATAATGACGAGGTAGCCAAGTCAAGGTTCAGACAGAAGCTTTGGGATTTTTAAATTCTGATGAATCTGTCGTGGCTTCATTTTTTTTTTTTTTTTTTACTCATATCAATGAACCTTGTATTGCTTCAAGTGTTAGGATCAAAAGCGATAACCAATGGGAGACGTATTTTCATAGACCACATGGTCATAAACATCCCTGCAGACTAGCCAGAATAGATTTACATACAATTACACACTTGATTTACCCAACAACTGTGGCAGCTGAGCCTCAACTCAAGAATGTGCAGAATTCTCACTGGGTTTGCATTGAGAAGTTACCAAGTGTTGGGCATCATATTTAATTACTTTCTGTTTTTTTTTTTCCCTTTCAATTTGGACACAGATTCTCCAGAATAGGGCGGCACAGTGGTGTAGCGGTTAGCACTGCCGCCTTGCACCTCCAGGGTCTGGGTTCGATTCCGGGCCAGGCTCGATTCCTGTCTCTGTGCTTGGTGGGTTTCCTCTCACAGTCCAAAGACCTGCAGATTAGAGGCAAATTGGCGAGTGTGAGTGTGTGTGTGTGTGTGTGTGTGTGTGTGTGTGTGTGTGTGTGTGTGTGTGTGTGTCTGTGCCCTGCGATGGATTGGCACCCTGTCCAGGGTGTACCCTGCCTTGAGCCCTAAGCCTCCTGGGATAGGCTCCAGGCCCCGGCGACCCTGAATACACGATAAAGGGGTATAGATGATGAATGAGTGAGTTCTCTAGAATAAAGAAGATTTTGACAGAACAAGCTCAACTCACCACCAACAGAGTCGACAAACATGCCTCCGCCCCAACAAGTCTAGTCCCGCTTGTTACTAATATGTGTCTGCCAGAAATGGCCATAAATTATACCTCAAATGTGAAGGAAGGAAAACATTCTGACATTTGACCTTGCTGTGACCTTGGCCCTTTTTGAACCAGTTCCAAAATCTAGCCAGTTGTAACAAAGGTAACAATGCTATTTCCATAACCATTACCAACCACGTTTCCTTGAGATACTTGGAACATTTGACCGTGCTGTGAATTTGAACCTGTAACTGTCCATCACAATATACTGATTACCACGATGACTCGATTTAAACCCTACACACGTTTTCAACCGACCGCTCTTGAGATATACAGTATCTGGACAATCGCGGACGAATTCCGTAACTCATTCTTGCAGCATGGACATGATCGGGACAGACAGAACGCTGTCCATCACGGAGTTAGTGGAGACATGAATAATGTGCGGTTCTCTCTCATTCAAGAGCTATGAAGACATGATGTCAGACTTATTTTATTTAAACCAGGGTAGGAAGACCTCCACTGTAACTAGCAATGCTATGTCATATACAGTATAATCCATTTCGTCAGACTTTCTTGTATGTTTTTTTTTTTTTTTTTTTTATCATAGTCTTGAGGAATTGTTCTCCAGGTTTACTGGAGCAGTGAGAAACAGGTCCAGATGATGACAGATGATCACGGGTGATTAGTAGACTTCTGATGCAGATTGGTTAGAACAATTGCGCCGCTCTAATGAAGGCCTAATGAGTTTGAGAGAGTCCGTACCAAGAAAACATTTAATGAGGCTGATCAGATACAGCATAATCTAGGACTAATAAAATAAAGTACATCTGGTAACCACATATCTCGCGATGCAGACGACTTTGAACTTTGTAGAATCTTTGTAGACACAGTCGCCCAGGTTATGCACTTTTTAGACGCTCCCTTACTGAGTGCATTAATATATGAGAGGGGAAATGAGGTTGCCGCTGGGGTTGTTACATAAACAATTAATTTTTAAATTACATCTTTAGACACTTTGCAGCCAGTTGCAGTAAAATGTTTGTTTCCATTTATTTCATTTTATTTAGTTAAATGAATTTAATATGAAAAAATATGGGGTGGCTAAAGACTTTTGCACATTCCTGTTTCTTCCCTCTCTGGGTAACAATGCCTTTACCAGCGTGAAACGAATCTTATCGCTGTGGATTGCTTTACAGGATAAAAAGGAATAATAAAAAGTCGTCCTTACAGCACTGCTCTGACTGAGTTATAATGTTAGAGCTCGAGATTCTTTTATATACATATATAAACTAATGACTGAAACTGAAAAGAGCGAGACTAGCAACAAGCACACCCGAGCATTATTGCTCATAAATCCCCAAACAATCCTTTTTTAGTCACGCATTTGGGTGATTTATCATCCATCTGGAGGGGGGAAAAAAAAACAGAACAAATCAAAACAAAATGAACTTCACACACTCTTAAAGAGTTTTAAAAGACCACACTGACTAAACTGTTGCTCTTATCCTGCTTAATGTAATAACTCTCACGCTGTCAGTAATAATATTTGTGAAATACGGCTTCGCAAAGTAATGCTCAGCTCAGGTATAACTCTGACGCTGCCTCGGGCGCTGCAAACTGAACCGAACGAGCGAAATAATGGGTTTCATCACTGCTTAGAAGTGTCGATGTTCACGGGGGAGTTCCAGCTGAACTTTTAATAATGTGGTACGTGTATAAAAAAATAAAAATAAAAATAAAAAAAGACTACTTGAGGGACATCGAATCTTGTTGTCAAGCTTGATGGAATATAGACAAGTATTACGCAAGTGTTAAGTCAATGTCGGAAGAAAAAGTGAACGGATTTCTTGCAGGTTCATATTTATATGAGCAGCAGAAAGTTAGCACAAATGCAATAATGTTCTATTTTCTAACATTGATCTAACTATGTCTTTATACATAGTATATATATGCACACATGGCCTGTTCAAGTCAAACTGGGACTTTTGACGCCGGCCTCCCAGGAATTCCTTAAATGGCCCAAACATGTGGAAGCCGATTGGACCGAGGTCAGGACTGTACAGGGGATGTGGTAATGACTCCCAGCCGAGTTCCTGTAACGTGATACTTGTGATGTGGTAAATGTCAATCGGTTTTACATCTTTATTAGAGAGAAATTTCAAATCACAATGTGCCGCTAGACATTACTTTTAAATGTCCTTTTAAAAACAAATGTGTGACATCCAACAACCAAACAAGATTTAAAAAACGCTTCCTAAAGATATATGTGAAAATCTAATTTTGAGGCCCGCCAAAAAAAAGAAAGAAAAAAGATATCCTGAGTATTTTTCCTAATATTATCCTCTGTGTCTTATTTGTAGAAAAATCTGGGCACCTGTGTAATTGTACAGAATTGGACAGCTTGGGCGGTTCCCTGGCATAATGATTCGATTCCTACCTTGAGCTGTGTGTGTGTGTCTGTGTGTGTGTGTGGAGTTTGCATGTTCTTTAACTTGTATTTACAAATTGTCCGTAATGTGTGAGTGAGAGTTTGCCACCCATGCATGAGTTTGTACGAGTTAAATTTGTTCAGTGAGTGCTTCAGAAGGATCTCTGACTGTTAGAAGTATCACAAGGTGGCAGCACTGAGACAGAAAGGACACGCCCATGTGAAAGGATGGCATCGGGGTCAACCTTAAGGTCTGCTTGTTTAATCATAGAATGATGGATAAACATAGAGTATACGGTATGTTGCCATAATTATTATTGTCAATAAAAAGTAACAAAAAACAATAACTAAAAAAAAAAAAAGAATAATAAATGAATAAATAAACGGATCATGTATACTCGGTCAATAGCGTGTTTCTAAATGAATTGTGTGTACTTCTCCAGATGTGCACAACAGACATCCAGTAACACTTTCCTTAGCAGGTTACACAGCAATTGACACAGGATTCCTTTGGGTTCAGTGAACATCTATAGTCCTCACTGACCATAAAAGCAAACATGCAGACATACTGTATACAGCACATGGTGTTAAGTGAGAATTTAAACCAGTAAGTAATTTAAACCATCATTCAGAACCTTAACACTACCCTGCTGCTAGTTCTGTCTCTCCGGCTATACAGTGTGCTTTAAGTATTTCCTCTGCAGATGATATCAAATTGCCATATCCTGTAAACGTTAGACATCTTACACTTAGCAATGTGGACCAACAGCAAAGGCGTGTCTCACGGTGGCAATAAGACAGTATTTAAAAACAAAGCTACTGTACATAATTCGCGCATACCAGCACCACACCTACTGTATGAACATAGCACCACCTCATCGGGGTCAGTATTAGCTTTCGCTAGAATCTGTATTGTCAAGCTGATAAAACAAAAATAGGACTCTGTGTTTGAGAGACATTTCTCAAAAACAGACCCAGATCTAGCGAAACTAGGGTGTGTGTGCGCACTGATAAAATCAGAATGATTTTATTCACCTCAAGCAGTGGGAATTTTGCAACACGAGCATCACAAGAATCAAAACATCCAAACACTTAGGTGGGTTTTAAGTAGCTAACTGAAGTTGAGTAAATATAAGAAATTCCCAATACGTAGATGAACAATCTACCAGTCAAAAGGTTGGAATCTCATGGACTTTCCTGATTTTTGTATGCAACAATGCTGAAGGCGTCCAAAAAATATGCATTAATCCCCTTCGAACAGTTGATATTGAGACATGTCTGCTACTTGTGCACTGGAAACCCTTCATAACAGCTCTAATCGAAGGTGATTTCTGAGGCTGGTGACTCTAAATGAACTCCTCCTCATTTAGAGAGCAGAGGTACGTTTTGATCTTGCTTTCCTGGGAAGGTCTTCATGAGAGCCAGTTTCATCATGGTGCTTGATGGATTTTGCAAAAGCTCTTGACGATACTGTTCTTGCAAGAACTATTCCAGATCAGCTGACCTTCGTGTCTTAAAATAACAACTGACTGTTGTTTTTGAGGTTGTTAAAAATGACCTAATGCCATATGTCTTCTTTCATAGTTTTGAAATCTGCAGTATTGTTCCAGAATGTAGAAAACAAATCAGTGGCCAAACTTTTTAACTGGTAGTGTACGTTACACCAGAAGAGTTCATTGTGAGTGTTTTCCATCCATCTATCCATCTAGGAAGCTCTGTAGTCCAACTAGGGACCATGAAGACCAATGGTAATTACCAGTGTATTTATTCTCATCTCACAACCGTGGTAGGTGGACATTCACATGCACATTCACACACTACGGGATCGCCAATTATCCTAATCTGCATGTCTTTGGAATGTGGGAGGAAACCGGAGTACCCTGAGGAAACACACCAGACACGGGTAGAACATGCAAACTCCATGCATACAGACCCTAAGGCGGGAAGCAAACCCGGATGCTGGAGGCGCGAGACAACTACTAAGCCTCCATCCCAGGGTTTTTCCATTTACAGCATGTATAATCATTTAGAGGATAAAAAAAGCTTAGATTTTGCTAAATAATAATATTAATGTTAGTTCCCCCTGTGAATGAAGACTTTTAGGATTTCCTGCAGTGCACAATGATGTCACATAATGTGATTTAATTTAAACTTCTGTATCTTTTTAGCATACCCCGATATACTGCATAGCTATATAACTTTTTTTGTAAATTCAAAGTTTATCATATTCACTCATCATCTATACAGTTTACAGTAGGACTGTACAGTATGAGGTGGGGTATGCCCTGGACGGGCTGCTAATCCATCATAGAACACACACACACTGTGCTTGTCCACACACACTGTGTAATTTTGGAGAACGCCAGTTCTCCCAATTTGCACGTTTTTTGGAATGTGGGAAAGGAAACCGGAGTACCTGGAGGAAACCCACCAAGCACACGTGCAAACTCCATGCACGCTGAACATGAGGCAGGAAACGAACCCGGACCCTGGAGGTGCGAGACAACGGTGCTAAACCACTACGCCACCTTGCTTACTATTTTTTTATTTGAGAGTACATAATCATAATCATATTCATATAAATAAATAAATACATAAATAAAATACTAGATTTGGATGTGGAGACTTTTGGGCACAAGATGGTGTCATAATGTGATTTAAGTGCAGCTTAAACTTCCCTTTTTTTTTCTTTTTTTTTTTAGCAAAATGATTCAACTTTTTTTTTTCCATTTTTGTTCATTTTTAAATAAGTTCCACACTTTTTAAAACTATTTCCCCTTGTGTAAATCCTCTCCACAGGCTGTGTTAACTTCACCCTACAGTGCTGTGTGTTTCCTCTCTGAGTGAGCAGTGACTGTAGCCCCGGTGCAGCACCGCAGCTCCCCTCTCACTGCCACTTTGCACATAGATGTCTGTTTATTTCTAGAAATAGAACGTTGTGAAAGTATCCAGCGATGTATTTGTTCTTATTTACGTAAGTTAAAAAAAAAAAGAACCTGAAGAGAGAGAAACTCGGAACAGAAGCGCTTTTGTTTAAGGCTGTACAGCTGTGTTTAACTGGACGGGAACGAAGCGCGCGCGAGAGAGAGCGCGAGAGAGAGAGAGAGAGAATACTCACGAGATACGAGATGCGCCTGTCGACGAAAACCGAGTCCCCCATGTCTACAAATCCACATAGAAGACGAAAAAAATAGAAAAAAAAAATATATATATAGATTTATATATATCTATCAGTCAATCAGTTGGATGAAACTCCGGTTGGTTGAGATCTCGCGCATCAGTGAGGATTAAACGCGCTCAGGTGCGGCAGAAAGCCTGGAGACACGCGCGCGCGCGTGCGTCAGGGAACCGACAGCGAGCAGAACCAAGGCTGCAGCCGCTCATCCATGGTAACGGTCAGACCGCAAAATAACAATAATAATAATAATAATAATAATAATAATAATAATAAATTATAATAATTAAACAATAATAATAACAATAGCAATAAAAGGGAGAGGAAGAAGCAGAGATCTCTCTGTTGAGGCGGACTTGCTCTGAGTCGTGCTCTGCACTCCGGCGATGCTGAGCTGAAGTTACTCAGAGCAGACGAAGCGCTTAAAGGCGGAGCTCATCACGCACACGCGCGCGCGCACACACACAAACGCGCGCGCACACGCACTCATCTAACCTGCTGACGAGCTTATTTCGTTTCATGCACAAAAAAAAAAACATCCCTCGTTCTGATCTCTCAAGCTTTCATAAGAGTCTGGTGGTTCATGTGATTTCTTACCAAAGCAACAACAACAAAAAAAAAAAACTCAAACCTGACTTAGAGAAAACTGCTGCCCGGTGTTATGCGCTAAAATGCCCCTCTGCCACGGATTGACCCCCCCCCCCCCCCCATATAAACTCCATCAAACATTATATTAGAACATAAACTTAATATAATATTTGATGGACAAATTACACCAAACGGATTTGATTATAAAATAAGCAATATAAATTAAAAAAAAACATGTTGTATATGATTTTACACACACACTCATATATATATATATATGATTTTTTTTCTCTACATATATATTTTGATATTGTATTTTATATGTATTTTTCCTTCATAAAATATATTTTTAGTGTAAACATTTTTGTATTACATGACAAACCCCTGCAAATTAACATTTGTATTAATGGTCTTGACAGCTGTCATGTGCCTAGGGTTCACTCACTCGCTCACTCATCACCTGCACCGTTTTATCTTGTATTCAGGGTCGCAGGGGGTCTGGAGCCTGTTGCATGAGACTTAGGGCACGAGGCGGGGTACACCTTGGACAGGGTGCCAATCTATCGCAGGGCACACACATATATACACACACACACACACACACACACACTACGGGTACATCCAAACTCCATGCACACAGAGACGGAAATCGAAACGAATCCTGGAGGTGCAAGGTGACAGTGCTAACCACTACACCACGTGGCGTCTCCTAGGGTTAACCTATGCATTTATGTTCTAATATAATATTTGACAGAGATTATGTAGGGGGGGCAATACATGGCAGGGGGGCATTTTAGCGCAGAACACCGGCACCTCCAGCTAAAGGTTAGGGGTTTGAATCTGTTGCGGCTCCGATCCGTCTCTGTGCATTTCCTCCAGATTTCCTTTCGCAGCATATGACGGACACCCTCATCCAGAACGACTTACTCTACACGTTTCATCTCATTATACTGTACTGTACATCTGGGCGGCTGAAGATTAAAGGCCTTGTTTAAGGGCCCAACAGGGGCAACTTGGTGGCGCAGAGGGTTCTGAACACAGGGCCTTCCGGAACGTACAGTACCACAATGCCTTAACCACGGAGGTCGTTCATTAATTAAGTTCACTCTTAATTAATAAGCGACCTTGCATGAGTGACCCCATGAGTCTTCTTCCCTCCAGGCGAGAACTTCCTCCACACTCTCCTACCAAAGACATGCACAGGGGAGCTGATGGCCCTTAATCCTGGCTGCTCATGCTGTTGCCTACCATCTCCATGGTCATGGGTTTGAATCTCAACTGTGGTCTGTTTGCGACTTATCGCTCATTTTGGGTTTAGTTTCCTCAGATGAGAACTCCCTCCACACTCTCCCACCAAAGACATGCATACAGTCGGTTAGGTGGTGGCTCAGTGAGTTAGGGTTCTGGTTTGAATCTCAACTCCAGTCTGTCTGCATCTTCTCCCCCACACATGCCTTTCTTTCAGGCAGGAACTTCCTCCACACTTTCCCTCCAAAGACATGCATTGTAGGCTGACTGGCATTTCATGATTACCCAGTAGCAGAACGTTACGTGTGAAAACCTGACTCATGCTGTTGCCTGGCACTTCCATGGTTAAGGGTTTGAATCTCAACCCCGGTCCATGCTGTTTGCACCCCCCTCCATGCATGCATGCCTGGGTTTCCTTTCCTTTAGGCGGGAACTTCCTCCACACTCTCCCTCCGAAGACATGCATTGTAGGCTGATTGGCATTTCCAGATTACCCAGAGAGCATGACTTCATGTGTGAGCAGGTCAGCACCCCCATCCAGTGTCTTTTGCCCTGAGTTCACTGGGATAACCTCCAGGTGTTCCCTGTGACCCTACGCAGGATAAGAAGAATGGAAAAATAATGCATGTATGACTGTGTGTGTGTGTGTGTGTGTGTGTGTGTGTGTGTGTGTGTGTGTGCACTCCTTAAAATAAACTGCCAGTGTTATACCAACTGAGAAATAACGCTTGAACTAAATCATGCTTGTGTGCATGTCAAATGGCATTGTGGGTAATGTAGGAAACTGACAACCAAAGTGAAAATAGAGTAAGTTTAAGTTTGGAAGAAAACGTAAACTAATTACAAAATAAAGAAGACACTTTCTGCATAAAGATGAATATGCAAGTCTTGCATGCTGGACGTTTTAAACTGACGTGCACATTGTTAAGAAATGCTATTTTTCCGGCACACGTCAGCGCCTACACTAGTTCACAAAGTGTTTTTCCTTTTTTTTTTTTCATAGAGCTTTTAATAGAACACAACATAGGGGGTGAGAGAGAAAGTGAAGTGTACATGCATATGTGTGTGTGTGTGTGTGTGTGTGTGTGTGTGTGTGTGTGTGTGTGTGTGTCAGAGTAAGAGGGGGGTGTAGAGGAAATGTACTAATTTCACTCTAACTTCCGTGACTCAACAACTGCTGAAGCATTCTCTCGAAAGACGAAAACACCTCATCGTATGCTGGAGATATTTTTATTAGAAAAAAAATTCTTTCTAAATTTGGACAAAACCGCATATTTTTATAAAAACGACACCGTTTTCTCCAACGTTCGAACTCAAAGAATCCACAAAAGTCTGATTAAATTTAATAAATGAATTGTTGATATAAGAGCGGAAAATAAGGCTGCAAGATTTGACCATCACAGTGATTATTTTGACGCATATTGTGATTTCCACTGCAATATTTAACTATAAAATGTATCATTTTTGGAATTGTCTTTTAGAAGGAATTGCTTTTGGAAGTGGCTTAGTTGTTAACGCTGTCGACGTGCACCTACATGGCCCAGGTTCGATACCCGCCTCGGGTCTGTGCGTGTTCTTCCCAGTGCTTGGTGGGTTTCCTCTGGGTACTCAGGTTTCCTCCCACAATCCAACGACATGCAGATTAGACTAACTGGCATTCCCAAAGTACCTGTGATGTGTGAATGAGTGTGTGCGCGCCCAGCAATGGATTGGCACCCCGTCCAGGATGTATCCTGCCTTCAGGAAAAGCCCCCCCCCCCCCCGCCCTCCCCCCCCGTGCCGCTGTATACAGGATAAAGCGGTGTGCTTCGGTTTTCTGTTCCAACATAAACTGAAAGGTGCGGTTTTTTTATTTTTTATTTTTTTTACAATTAATTCTCAAATAAAACAATTTAATTTTCTGTGGTTTCCTCGTTGCGTTCCTGTCGTACTATTAAGACATCATTTTGGACGCGTGATTACGCTGGCATCCGCACTCGCCCAGTGAGTGGCTCACTGTTGTAGACGCTCTCTTCTGAAGCGCTCCTCTGTTTGTGCAACTCGGCTGGAGGGTTTAGCAATCTGGACAGCGTTACCGGCGGACACAGGGCTTCTAATAAAACCCTCCTTGGAGTTCATGGAGTTTCCAGATTCATATGTGTGTAAGTTAATACAAAACATTCACTTCGCTTTTGTGAGGTTTATGTTCTTACAAATCCGGGCCAGGTTAAAGTAAAACAATATTGAGAGAAATTTAATTACGTAATATACAGCATACATAAAAAACTGAGACTTCTTTGAATATATATATATATATATATTCAGCAGTTATAGTAGGTACTGTATGCCTGCGCAAACCTTGGCCACAAAGGCGTTACGAGATGTTTCCCAATCCTCCTGTCACTGCTGATAAAAACAAAACATTGTGGTTTACAACCGGGGCAGATACCAGGGCGTTACCCATGCACACAAAGTTCCCTTTGCAAGACCATGTGCAAGATGATGCTCCCAACAATTAACTGTAATTAGAATTGTTACAGGACTAAGTAAAAACCAGCTTCTGAGCATGTACCATCTTCTATTCCTCTGTTGTACGAATTCAGATTCCACTCGCGTCTAAGGCAGGGATTTGGTTAGTCGAGGCCGGTCCTACACGAGTGCGACAGGAGGAGGCCGCCGTCTCCTAAAATGGAGCTGAGCCGAGTGACCGTATCTGACACAAAGCCCTCAGCTCCTGGCTTGTGTATATACAGTTGGGAAAGAACTCTTCCAAAGCGCCAGATGTGCGGCATCACGGCGGGGCCACTTATCTCGGGCGTACGAACGCAGCCGCTTACCAGCAGTGATGGAGAATACGGGCCATAAATCAAGAACGAGAAGAAGAAGTGCAAATGTTTGGGAAGAGCCGGAATGTTACAGGTTTCACTGAGGAGTTTTGGAAACGTGTATTCAGTGATGTTACAGTACTCTCGCCCTATCTCCTTGGTATTGGAACGTGTTCAAGTCAAAACGGGACACAATTGTGAAAGTAAAAACTGCTACACTGATGCGCTTATCCCAGTGCTTCACTAACACTTGGACACCATCAATGTAGAAAGTTTTCTCAATTCATCAGAGCCATGATCTGACTACCTGCTTCAACGCTGGCCTCCCAGGAGCTCCTTAAATGGCACAAACTCGGAAATGCGGAGAGATTTCATGACCGTACGGGTGATGTGGCAATAACTCCCAAGTTCCTGTAATGCGCATGTGATGCTCGTGACTGATTGTGTGTGTACGGTTCCCACAGACGGATGAGACAGTTCGCCGGCTTCTGCAAGCTGGTGACAAGTTATCCATTGATTATCAAGGAACAGGCGTTCCACTCGCTCAATGTTCATGGGAACGACTGCAGTGCAGTGGGCTCCGAGCCACCTTCTTTAAAACGTTTGCGCCGTTCAAGATGTTTTACTGTGGAGATGAAGTCTCATCAACGTAGTGCGAAGGATATCTTCTGAAAATGTCAATCAGTTTTACGTCTTCATTCACGAGAAATTTCATCACAAGTCCTGGTTCACTTCCATTGTAGTGAATAATTTCTTGTTACATCACGGTACATAATAATAATAATAATAATAATAATTACTAGTTACTGTGTGGTTTCTCACTCACTAATTCATTCTCTATACCACTTATCCCGTACAGGGTCGCAGGAAGTTTGGAGCCTATCCCCAGGGGAATTAGGGCACTAGCTGGGGCTCGCCCTGGACATATTTTGTTACACTATAGTACACGCTTTAAAAATAACGAGTTAGAGTTACACCTCATTCTAACTTAAATATAAAATAACGTTTTCCTGTCATCAACGCCTGTCATCAACGTCACTGGCACTCAATCATGCTGCTGTACTGAACGTCATGATTACCTGTAACTACCTACAGATGAATCAGAGCAGTGCTGATATTCAGTACAACAGCACTCTTGCTTTAAACAAAACATGTGATTTGAAGTACAGCTCTGAACAGCTATGATAATAAAAAGTGGTTTTAATCCACCCTTAGTCGGATTCAAACCTCTTGACTTTATTGTAACTGTCACTCTCTTGTGATTGGATTATGCGGTGTGTATTGTAAATGTTGGCGCCCTATTGGCTGTTTTGTTGTGGTTGGCAATAGAAACCGCGTCTTTGATCTAAATCCCACTTGTAAATTACTTAATTCCATTCTTTTTTCCACCAAGGGAATGGCTTTCCTTTTTTTATTTATTTATTTATTTTTTTTCATTGAGCTAAGCGTTTCCTGCGATACCACAGCCATGGCCAAACCATGAATAATAAAACTCCAGCCAAAACAGATTGAGACATAACCAAAAAATCAAGCCTTGCCCAAATACCGGGGTTTTTTTTTTTTTTTTATTTTTTTACTCCATCTGCTTTCCCTCTTCTTAAAAAGTGGAGGTGCTTTAAGAACTAGTACGATTAAAGGAAACAAAGACGGATTTGCGGGATGAGAGGAGCAAGAGAAAAGCACTCGGAGGCAGTGCAGAAGGAGCCCAGAATGGCTAAAGGCTGATCTCAGCGCTGGGGAATGTGCTCGGCCGTTTCTTGTTGGGTAAAAGGGGAAAAACGCGTTTTATTGCACAGGCCTGAACCTGACATCCTTGAGGCTGAGGCCATCAGACTGTTCTCCTCGGCTCAGCGGGAGACCCAGAAGGGTCGAGAAGTGTTCGTTGTCAGATGTTTGTAAACAGAGGCAGGACAACTACGTCTAACTATGTGTATCCGAACAGCTCAAGCCAAAAAAATTCACGTCAATGCATTAGTAGACCCTGAGTTTTTTTTTTTTTTTTTTTTAAATAGCGAATGTAAATGTGGTCTTTATTGGATATTTAATGTTTTATTTACTACATTATATATATTTACATAAATTTGAATTTCTGTACAGAAATATATATCTTAGCAATCGGAAATACTGTATATTGAATATATATAGCGGTACCCCGGCATACAAATTGAATCCGTTCTAGAGGCGAGTTCTTTAGAAGAAATTTCACATTGCAAAACACTTTTTCCTATAGGAAATAATGTAAATGCAGATAATCCGTTCCCGCCAGGCAAAAATAATACGAATATTGCCAATTTCCAACACTATAATATTTTTTTCGCATATAAAAACAAATCAAAACATTTAAATTTAGTATATGTAAATATGTAAATGTACATGTAAAAGTAAAATATGGAATGAATAGACATTAAACCTCTTAACGTTTAATTTATGATTCCTCATGGCACCGGATACTTTAAAAAACAAACTGAAACTTGCTATTGTGATTGCTAACATTCTTGGTGGCTAACAAGGTGCTACGTTTTCACAAAATCTTTCACAAAATGACAAAAAAATTTTTTATAAAAGTAAACACACAAAAGGTTTGATCAGCCACCAAAAATACGCGCAACCGGATATAAAAATGGAAATGCTCGCGTGCCGAGGAAGATTTGTTGCAAAATTTTAGTTCTTAAGGCAAAATTCGCACTGTATAGTTCAATTTCTTAAATTAAGATTAGACAAACCAAATATAAAATGATTAAGGATATTTAAAATCAAGTGCTATTAAAAGTTAAGTTCTACTGACAGATCATTTTGATAGATTTAGGTTTTTTTTTTCTACAGTAGAAAGGAGCAACATTCTTCAGCAATAGAAGAAGAAATTTTTCCTTTCAATTTTGGTAGCATTTGACTAGAAATAAGCTTAAACCATAGACAGAAACAGCTGGTGCCCTAATAACATTTGGGAGGAATTTAATATCTAGTGGTTAAAAACTCCCCAAATCAAGTGACACACTTTCAAAACAGGTGACATAAAATTTAATCAGGTCTCAGCCTCAGATGGATGAGTTCGACAAGATCACTCAACCGAAAAAATATATATATAGATCTCCCCTAATGCTATTTAAAATTGGTGATTTACAATACACATTTTGTGAAAGGTCAGGAGAAAAATCTGTTTTCATTTGCAGAGCGCATTAAAAGCCATCTTTCTGTAAATGGATGAATTTGGAGCTAGAAATTTGGGCTACATGATGACACACCCTAATCACAATAATTACAATATAAGATTCCTCAAGGATTCAGTGTTTTATTGCAAATCAATCAGTAATTTTGACCAGCTTCTTAATAGAGATCATTTTTTATTTTATTTCAAATAAAACCAACTTTTAAAAACTCTATTATTGGTGCCCTGTTATGACTAATTTATACTAAATAGCAGTTATTTCATCGTTATAGAATTATAATAGAATTATGGAATTATTCCCCTGCATCAAACAAAGAAAATTTTTATTTGATTAAGAACTATCAAACAAATGTATTAACTAGGAAGAATAATGCTTAAAAGTCAATTTCAACATAGAAATGTGGTCAGAAAAAAAAAATCACGAATGACCATCATCATCATCATCATCATCATCAATGACAAAGTCGCACTATAAAAAACCAACAGCAGAAATCACACCTATGATTAATAGGGAATTTAAGAGCATTTCCACCATTGCAGAATGTGGTAAGACCCTGCAGGACTGGGACTAAAGGAGACTGGACTTTAGAGCAATGGGAAAAAATGGTCATGGGGTCTAATAAGTTCAGATTGATCCTTCTCCAGATGGATGGGAGTTCCAGGGTGAGAAGGGAAAGCATGAAGTGATGCACATGCTCGAGGATGATCTGGAGTTTCATCAGTTCTAGGCTCAGCATCGTTATGTGGCAATAAAATGAAGTCAGCTGATGACCTGAACGTACTGACCAGGGTATCACACCTATGGAGTTTTTTCTTCCCTGATGGTATGAGGTCTATTCCAGGACTCAAATGTGTGACATAGTGGTTCTGGGAGCATAAGTAACCATTTTCACACATGAGCAAACCAGGATTATGTGCTGGATAAAATCTTTGCCACAATTGTTACCTCCCACAAAAGTTAGCCTCTAACCCTAATCCTAACCCTGAGTCATGCAAGTTATTTTCCATTTGCAAATGTCCCACCCAATAAGTATAGTAATCGCTTCAGATCCAACTGCCAAGCTCACAAAGGATTTAATGATGACTTAATGATGTCATCACACAGAGGTTTTAACCTGCTAAAACATATCATTCCTTGTTCTCTTTTTCCACTGGCACGGCCACGTTTCTTTTAGACTGACAGCTTTCTTCTCAGTAACAGTTACTGGTATAACGGTTAGATTAAAACAAGTACAAGATTACGTGTAGGCGGCACGGTGGCTTAGTGGTTAGCACTGTCGCCTTGCACCTCTGGGTCCGGGTTCGATTCCCGCCTCGGGTCTGTGTGCATGGAGTTTGCATGTTCTCCCCGTGCTTGGCGGGTTTCCTCCGGGTACTCCGGTTTCCTCCCACAAATTGCCATGTGTGTGCCCTACAATGGGTGTAGCCAACTTCATTCCCAAGTCTTCTAGGATAGGCTCTAGGCGCCCTGTGACCCTTTACACAGGATTAAGCGGTATATACGATTAAGTCACTCACATGGAAGGTTCAGATATAATCTCACTACATAATCGTTGAATTATCTCCAACCACATAAAACTTCTCTTTAATTTGCACTATTTGGTGTATATTGTAATCTTCAACATTCTTTATGGAAACTGATCCAATTTCCTTAGAAAATGTCTAAGGGAACAGAAATACTAACCACGCGGCAGGTAGCAGAGAAGCATCCAGGTGCAGGTTAACATGCTTTATTTTAACTGGCAAACAAATCCAAAATACTGGGCAAAGCCATTGTGAAAACACAGGCAAATATCAGTGCGAAGAGGAAACAGAGACTATGGTAGGTAAGATAAATCTAGAACCAGGAAACAAAACGAGAATAAAAAAAGCAGATATTTAAATATTTAAAACTTGTACTAGTACTTGCTCTTGGAGTGATCTGTGAATATAGGGGACACCTCAGACCTGAAAGTTACAGTGATATATGAGCCTTTCTTAAAGTCTTCCACACAGCTGGAAGGGCACAGCTGTATAGGATAGGAATGGGAATGTAATGTTTATAAAGGGCACATATGGGTGTGATGGGGTAGGATGCCCTTTATGTTTCAGATGCTGGGAGAACATTGGTAATAGTAATGGTAAATCGCGAATTCGATTCCCGGGTGATGCTGTAACCTCTCGCAACCGGAGGTCTAGAGAGAGCTGATTGTCCGAGCTCTCACAGAGGGGAGGGATGAGAGGTACTTGGTGCTCCCACATTAATCACGGCTCTACAGCCAATCAGGTGCGTCCGCGAGCTCACGCAAGCGGACGGCGTGGATAGCGCTGTCCTCCGAGTGTGTTACTCCGCCCCCAACGGTTTAAAAAGATGCGGTCGGCTGGTGTCACGTGGTTCGGAGGAAACATGTGATAGTCGTCGGCCCTCCCGGCTGAGTGGTAGTGGTAGCCTTAATGTGGAGCCCCCTAGTGACGGGGAGGAATTGGACACGACTAAATTAGGGTGAAAATCGGGGGGGGAGGGGGAGAGAATTACTTTGATGAAACAACACTAGCGTAACATTCTATATATATATATATATTGCCTAGATGATGATATATATATATATATATAAAATAAAAATCACCCCCTTTATGCAGATTGAGCAAATTGCCACTTCCGAATTACCCACAGTGTATGATTGTGTGAGTGAGAGAGTGTGTGTATGCTTTTCGATGGATTGGCACCCCGTCGAGAGTACACCCTGTCTGCTGCCCTGAGAGGCCACACCCACTTTGGGTAGAAACAAATATGTGGGACACTACACATATAGAAAAACAGAGGGAGCTATTGGCATTATGAAATAGCCTCCTACTGTAGTATACATATAAAAATTAAATGCCTTAGGTCAACATTTTAGGCTTTCTGTTATGATGGAGGTGTTGAAAATAAGGATTTTTAAAAAATCTGTATTTCTTTTGTCTTTTAGACAGATTATCGATATCCCCACACTTTCCCATGCAGGAGTAATGAGAAGCCACTGGCAGGTCAGTTCAGTCCACAAGCGCTTAAGGCTTTATAGTGAAACTAAATGAGACCTTGAAGATCACTGGTACGGTGCTTTTTGTGAAATGTCGTGACTGGCCTGAATCAGCACAGATCATTTGTTACCTTGCCAGCCACGACTCTATTTCTCTGGCCATGCGCTGTTGCCATGGAATTAATATTTAACCACCGTCACTGATGAAGATTGAACATTTGGATCCTCCATAACTCACGAGAGGTCTGAATAGGAAGATCAGTCAGAAGTAATAAAATAACATATGCCATGTGTGATACTCATTACTGTAGTATTACACATCTCTAATTAGTCCAAGCATATGGGGATGAAGGTTTCTGCAACTTAGTGTCAGCTGGTTCAGGTAATTAAGAAAATAAATACGTGGCATGAATAAGAAAAAAAAAAAAAAAAGGCGATTCTCAAGTGAGCTGTACATGATCTTCAGGAAGCATCCAAAGCAGAGCAAGTGACACACAGGTTTTAAAGAATAAAAATGTATTTTTCACTTTTGTCCTAATACTTCTGGCCACCTCTGTATATTAATAATTATACAGTAGAAACGCATGGCTTGAAAACATATTAGTTGATCAAACGGTTTCCAGGGACTGGAAATGAGACCCAAAGATTTGACAAAGATTACAGCTGAGAAAGTTCTTCAAAAAGTTCTTTAGAAGACTGTTTGGAATCAAAATACAGTTTGAAGAAATGTGGAGTGGCTCAAGACTTTTGCTGAAAGATTTTGCTGATTAAAGTAAAAACATACAAGTTAAAAGTCTTAATGTAGGTAAATATGTAGATTTTACTCGATCATCACGTGAATTCCATCACGCGAGTTCCTTCCTGCCAAGTGGCTGCCAGAAATTTTAGCCTGATGTAACCTGAGAGGTTCAGATGAAATCAAATCTGTGCTTAGATTTTTTACATCTGAATTGATTACGAATACATTTCATAAGAAAAAGTACAAACCCTAACCGCAACCTGAACTTCATACGTAAGCATATTAAACTCACACTCAGGATAAACACTTACAGAAATCATGAAAGCCTTCCTAGAAGAGTAAATATTATTTATACTAAGGGAAAATTGTGAACAGCAATTAGCCTAACATGCACGTCTTTGGCCTGTGGAAGGAAACCGAAGTAGCCGGAGGAAACCCACCAAGCACGGGGAGAACATGCATGCACACAGACCCCGAGGCGGGACTCGAACCCGGATCCTGAAGGTGCAAGCCGACCGTGCTTCCCACTAATGGATGATAATTTTCTACTGTATGTCGCACGTGAGCTGCTGATATTTCTGATATTTCTGTAATAAACTCTGGATATTTTTAAGCCATGTGTTAAGAGGACAGTGGCAGAAAATAAGACTCACGCATTTATAATTATTATTTACTAACATAACAAACCAGGACCACGTTAGAGACGAACAAGGACAAGACGATGTTTCGTTACAGTTGGAGGGGGAATTAAAAGGTCAGCACTCAGGATGAGGAGGAGGAGGAGGAGGAGGGTCTTAAACACAAACGGGACGTTTTACTGCGATGCCAGACTCGCACACACACTGAGTGTTTACACTTGAGTGTTTAAAGTGTTCAGGGCCTTTTCTTTTTTTAGTCAGGAATTAATACGAGGCCGACGTCTCATACTTTTGATGCCCTTTCATATTATACAGTATGCTAAAAGTAAAGGAATCCCAAATGCCTAAAGAAACATCAATTTATGACAGGATTATAATGTTTGCATTCCCTTGGGTACTACCAGAAAGCGTACACAAACATCACAGTGTGTAATTTCTGATTTATTTAATATATTAAATAAATGTCCTGGACACAGACAGCTGTGACAGATAAAGCCAGACATAAATCAATAAGAGGATAAAACATGGAGGAACTATTCGCACCTGCTCGTGTACCATGTACAAACACAAACACATGTACTGTACACGTGTTCACATCTTCCTTTTTTTTTTGTTGTTCGTCTCATCCTGGTCACTTCACACTCATGACAACGTGCTTTTTGTCCACACACAGACTTATTGTAGCAGGACATAAAGCTGATGCGGACAGATCAGGGTCGAACATGAGACATTGTTTCAATGGCGTGTTAACTCATGAATGCAACCGTTACATAGGGTACACAATGAATTCCATGAGAAGGTTGAAAGGAAAATAACACAAGAATACTACTACTACTAATACTCAATGGTATTACAAAATCCTTCATACACATTAGCAAAATGTTACTCTTTTTTTACTAAATATTTCTTACATGATTGCAACACACAAAACTGTCTCTCCCACTCATGATGAAGCATGTTATTTTACTTTGAATGCATTCATTTCTGTGTATTTCTTTGTATCTTTTCAAAAGATTATTTACTATAGTGAAAATATACCTCTTCCAAATGGTTGAGATGTTGCTTCATGGTTAAAGTACTAATACATTTAGAAGAAAAAGCCTTTATATGTCACATACACAATGAAAGTCAGGGTTTAGGGCCTTGCTCAAGGGCCAAACAATAGCATTTTGGTGGAGCTGGGCCTTGAACCACCAACATTCTGATAAGTAATGCAGTGCCATAATCCACTGAGCTACCACTGCCCCTTTACAAATAAAAACAAAAAAATAAACAAACAAACAATAAAAACAACCAAAAAACTTAAAATGTCCACTGGATTCTCTTAGTATAGCAAATCTCAACCAAGTGGTAGAGATGGCTCAATCAGGTTAAGCTTGACACATTATTACATTATAAAGATAGAGATACTTAAAATGTGCTCTACCAAAATGTTGAGCAGAACGTTAAGGGGTTAAAGTTATTCAACTGTCACAATATCACAAAAACCAAAAAAAAATTGCTGTTTTTCTATGATCTTCAGAAAAAGATTTGGATCATTCATCCTTCTTTTAAGGTTACAAGCAAAAAGAAATCAGCAGTCTACAGAAACATTCTGCCAATTTATAGAGAACTGCATCATACATACATCACTGTCTTGATGCGGTTACTGAAAGCAAGGGATATGCAACTAAATATTAGATGTTGTGTTTACTTTAGAGGGAGGCGGGGTTGACGGAAAGCAGGAAATTTTTGCACTGTTTGTTCCAATACTTTTGACTGTACTAGACATTGGGTGGTCCACAGTAAGCAAACTGTCAAACTGACCACAATAAGATGAACAGTAAAGTGCATCATTGCAAGAGTAAATGTTTTTATATCATCCAAAGAATTTCGAGATTTCTTCCAACAAAAAAAAAACAGCAGCAGCAAAAAAAAAAAAAAGGACTGTTTGTTTCAGTACTTTTGACTAATACTAGATGGCATGGTCTGGCACCAAAGGTGCGATGTTCTGAGCTGTTTAGCACATCTAGAAAATGTAAGCTGAATTTCTTATCTATTGTCTATATTTATCTTCTGATCTCAAAACTGAATGTATTTTTTGCTGTTCCAATATTTTTGGGGAAGACTGTAGATAAATGGTTCTCTTTTGACACTAGGGTACAAAAAACAAGCGCATCTAAATTTGATGGCGAATGCGGAACGTTCACTTATTGTCATTGTTATGCCTCTATGTGCTGCGCTTGGTCCCACTTAATCCCATAAAACTCCCACAACTCAGCTGCATGCCTAAATATTTATTCGTCTATAAACAAAAGGCTTAAAGAATCGCCTAAGACAACCCTGAATTCTCCTTTTCTTTCATTATCATAAAAAAAAAAAAAAACCTTAACGTCAAGACGAAATGTGAAGAAATGCGTTGTACCGCTCTGCACTGCACGTGTAATCATAACAGCAGAAAGAGAACATAGTGATGACATCACGGCATGCGCCGTCATCCTCACTGCCGGTATGTGATGCGTTAACAGACGGGTTTATCGTTCTCATGTGTGATCATTGAATATGATGAATGAGCTTAATTGTACTGCTTCCTATATTTTTCCCCATTATGATGTCAAACAAACGGTGGTTTGACGACTGTATTCAGCACGTAATTACCCCCTGAATGGAAAGGGTGAAGAAAGCAAGATGTAGCAAGTCGAGCGAGAGAGAGAGAGAGAGAGAGAGAGAGAGAGAGAGAGAGAGAGAGAGAGAGAGAGAGAGAGAGCGTTCCCGTCTAGCTCTGCTCTCCCTGGGAGTTTATATTGGAATGCAGCTGGAATCTCAGCCAGACTCCCCCAGGTCTTCCTCCCTCTTTTGCTTGAATCCCACTACCATCGCCAACCTGTTGCGCATGGATATGCAACCACGATAAATACAGTATCTATACACTGTATAGTATATTAAAGAAAACGCAAAAATAAAACACATTGAATGCTTTTAATCTACAACACATCTTACAGTCAGGTGAAGCTTAATAAACTAAAAAGAATTTGAACTGGATTCAGTAGTACAGTAGTAATGTATAACTGCACTACACAACAGTTCCTCCAAGTTGCTAACTGCGCGTTAGTATTAGCGACTTACCGGCAGATATGGAAAATGATACTTTTCAGGAACCGGTATATGAAAGCTCACCAGATGAAAATTAAGGAAAGCCAATTTCACCTAATGCATGTGTACCCGGAACGTACAGTACAGTTCAATATGAACTAGCTAAAGTAGCTAGCTGACATGCTATAAAGTCAGTGGCTTCTTTCCACTAGCAGAGCAACAACAGGGGCAACAAGCAGAATGTTTGCCATTACTATGGATGAAATGTCAGCTATTCAATGTTCATTTCTTCTTTATAGAACTCCTCTATAGTTATCGCAATTGTGCCTACACCACATCAAAGTTATCCTGATACTCAGTACAACCATAAAAATAAAATAAAAAAATTTAAAAGATTAAGGTACAGTAGGAAGAAATGCTGTAAGTCACCTTGTAAAAACGAAGTAAATCCCAAATCACCTTTTAATATGTCTACAAGTACATGTAATCTGAATATGTCCCAAATTCTATTCAGTTCTTATTCTAACCAAGAACTAAAATAAAAGTAAAAGGCATTTCAGGGTTAGCATGAAAACCAAACAGAAATTAGGTCATGATGGTTACTGGGTAAACAGCTCGTTTTAGTTTTTGGACCAGACATACATATGTACGTACATATACACATATTACACACACACACACACACACACACACACACAAACACAAACACACAGTTAAACCTTGGATTGTGAGCATAATTTGTTCCGGAGGTGTGCTCGTATATAAAAGCATAAGAAATAATGGAAATTCGGATAATGTGTCAGAAAATACTCTTATCATACTCTTATTATTATTTAAAAAAATGTAATAAAAATAAACCTGCACTTTTCGTTTGAAAAGAATTGAGACTGGCGTTAGACGAGAGCAGAAGCAGGAGCAGGGGGGCTACCATGTAAGACTATTTTTACACACTCGCCTGCACACACAGACACACCCGGTATCACTCCTCTAAACAGATTCATCTATTTAACTTTTTTTTTTTTCATCACGGGTTCCGTTGTTGCAGTACAGTACTAAGGAAAAGTCACAACACTTGGAAACAAAATTTTAAAAAGATACTTTAAGCATGTGAATTCTCACAAACATGGTTACAATGTTATGGTAAAAATGGTACGCACGCACAGGGCACAGCACAGTCACGTGAGCATGGGAGATGACTACCCATAATCCAACAGTGCATTGTGATCACATGAGAATCGACATACAAAGCACATACCTACTGCAGTTCTCGAATATTTTATTTAAAAGATTTGCTCGTCTTGAACAAATTACTCGCAATCCAAGATTCCACTGTGTCTATATATATATATATATATATATATATATTATATATATATATTATATATATATATAGACACAAATCCATATATATGTATATGTGGTGGCAGCATCCATAAAGGAAGCAAAGGTTCTCTTTATCCAGGACTTGGGCTGTATTTTGGCACATGCTTCTGTAAGATAGCTTATGAACAAGAAAAAAATTTTCACTTTTCAGCACAAATCCAAGTCAACAATTAACATCATTTAATTAGTTTTGTCATGCACTCTATACATCTACGGTACTGTACAGTATATGCCGCATGGCCTTTATTATATATTATGAATACTTTATAAAATCACCTATAAACACTTCGAAGCATGTTTTATAAAGCCAGGGAACTTTGAATAACATTTCACGACAAGAATTACAGTCGGCCCGCTGAACGGCGTCACGCTTCACGTTACACTCGACAAGACTCATCTTTCTCAGGAACTACGTGAAAGATGCGTGCTGAGCTGAATCTTCTGCCTGTCACTGTGTTTATACCGCTATGCTCGCTCACACACTGCCGGCAAGCGTGTTTACAGTGCCCGCTGGTCACCATGACAACAGCTTTCTGACGGCAGTGTGTGTGTGTGTGTGTGTGTGTGTGTGTGTGTGTGTGTGTGGTGTGTGTTAGGAGTTTTGGCTGCTGACATTTGTAATATATAAGCCTACATAATAAATGCCATGCTACTGTAGCCACGAGTGCAGGACAGCTTTCTCTGAATCTGAGTGCACGAGTGCAATTTTAAGTTAAAAACATAGCTTGTTTTTTGTTGCAGTCCTTCTCTACTGTAGTGAAATGACAAAAAAAAAAAAAAAAAAACAGGTGCTTAAACTCCCACTTGTTCACTGGCCACTGGAATGTTAACACTGACCTACTGAATCAACAACTTAAATCAACAAGCTTAGCTGATAACCTCGCCCATACCGTTCATTTATTAAATATTAGGAACCTTATCTTGAAAGAAAAACAAAATCATAATCGTAATCAAGGGGTTGCCAAAGCGGATTAAGCACCGACGTGTGTAGTGTGTTGCTCTTTTATTTACTGTAAAGTCATACCTCGTTACGGCTCAATTTAAATTCATTTAAAACACGTGCACTTTATTAAGGCTTACTTAAGGCATGGAAAAGCTCAAACATGCTGAAACTCTTAAGCAGGTTGCTGCGAGTCATCAAATTAAGACTCGAGAGGATCAGGAAAACCACAAGTCAGATGTTAGAAACACAACCACAGAAACCCCAGCGAAGATACCGAGTGAAATAACAGAAAAGAGAGCCGAAATCCAAAACCAACAGCAATATCCTGAAGCACGCAGAATGGAAGTCAATCATATTCAGAAACACAGTTTTTTCAAATCAGAACATACTCTCTTTTTGACTTTTTCTTTTTGATATTCATGGTAGACTAGATGTGCCCGAGGCGGCACGGTGGCGTAGTGGTTAGCACTGTCGCCTTGCACCTCCAGGGTCCGGGTTCGATTCCCGTCTCTGTGTGCATGGACTTTGCATGTACTTGGTGGGTTTCCTCCACAATCCAAAGACATGTAGGTTAGGTTAATTGTCATTCCCAAATTGACCGTAGTGTGTGAATGAGAGTGTGTGTGGTGTGTGTGTGCCCTGCGATGGATTGAACCCTGTCCAGGGTGTACCCTTTGTTGTTCCCCATAACAACATAAGCACATGTTAACAAATGTCCAACTGTTGAATTTTGGAATGAAGTAAAACTTTTACGTGTTGCCATGAAGTGTGCGGAATGAAGGTGTGAGATTGTGTTGATTAAGAAGATTTCAATTGCACACTCGCGTATAAAAAAAATCTGTTGAATTTTGAGATGAACTGATGATTTTTGCTTCCCTTGGATCAATTGCAATGAAACAAAGCCTTGTATGTTATCTCCACTCGGGCCAAATACACCTGTGAAAACCCCTTTACAATGCATTCAGTAGTTTTTACGTGATGCGTGCACAAACAAACAGACAGACAGACAAAAATTCCAAAAAAGCATCTTGACGTGTTCCATTACTATTACTTTATCTCACGCCACCCTCTAATTATTTTGGTGTACAGACACACCAACTTTGCAGTGTTATGATATGTACAGATTGTGATTTGATTTAGGAAAGCACACTGTACATCAACAGTCTCAGGCTTTTCAACCGTTATGATCATAATTATAACGTGATCATTTAATGGCACCGTCGGATTTTATAATGAACTTGTGAGTTGAGGTGTATATACAGTACTGTGCAAAACTCTTGCGCCATGCCTCATTTCATATGGCATATTTTGCTTCCAAAAAGCCAGACGTTCTTGTATTTTAAGACATGTAGTCATGCATTAATAGTTCTCCAGGCTTCCTGGAAGATGTTTTTGGATCTTGTTTTTGCAAAGCTCTCATTTGGAGTCCAGTCCCTGTACCTGACCTGTTTCAGAGGAATGTTTTTGTTTGTTAAGCCACACAGTGACCTATGAATCATACGAGCATTAAAAAATCATCTAACCTAAGGCATGAACCAGTGAGAAATAGGTTCAGCTGAGGAGAGATGATCAGACCGGTGATTAGTATCCTGGATGCTGTGTGGTTGGAACAGACGAGAGGGGAAATGAGGTTGCAGCATCTTTAGGCTGTCAGTAAAACATTTGTTCCTATTTAATCTGAAGAAATAAGGGGTGGCTCAAGACTTTTGCACAGTCCTGTATATTAACTTTAAATCTCTTTTATCAAAATGACAACACTTTCCTGCAGTACATTACCCACAATGCTTTCGACAGATTGCATCAATTCTACCTAAATAGAGCAACACAGTCTTGCTTTAATCCTTTAGTCTGTCCATATAGAACATACGAGGTTCTCATCTAAAGTTTTTAAGTAATTAAACCAGACATCAAGTCTGCTCGTCATGCTTGTCCTCATGTAGCTCCTAATTAGCAAAAATGCTAAATGAGAAACAAAGCTGCCCCCCTTTTGTTTTTCAGATGATTTCATGAAACGTGACTGTTATTCCTTATGACTCAGAAGTAATAATGTCATTTTCCCCTCCTATTTACATCTTCCAGGACGGCCAGTTCTTCTAAACAGTGATGCATTTTACTTGCTGCCAAGTGCCCTTCCTGTGCCCTACCCCTATTCACCGACAGAACATGTTCCGGCAATAACCTACACAGTGCAAGTGTGAGTCATTATCAAACACAGGGTTCACTCTGAGTGATCAGATGCCACACCATTCCTTTTCCCTGACTGTCTCCCAAATGAACTTGTGCCAGCAATGACTTAATTGAACACAAGCTAGTAAGCTAATTGCACCTTTCTAATCACAAACCACAAATTAAAGCAGCTTACACACACTTTCAAATAGGTCAGAATGTCACCAAGCCTACTGTACATCTCAGTTTAACGGGGAATATAGTTCACATCCAGATTATCGAGCACAGGATTTGTGTACAGTACTTTGCCCACCTCTGGTCACATCTGCCTCTGTACTGTCCAAAAAAGTGATATCATACTGTAGGTTTAACACTCAGTCACTCATCGTCTATACCACTTTATCCTGTATTCAGGGTCACGGGGGGGTGGGGTACACCCTGGACAGGGTGCCAATCCATCGCAGGTCACTCACTCACTCACTCACTCACTCACTCACTCACTCACTCACTCACTCACTCACTCACTCACTCACTCACTCACTCACTCACTCACTCACTCACTCACTCACTCACTCACTCACTCACTCACTCACTCACTCACTCACTCACTCACTCGCGATTTGGGAATGCCAATTAGCCTAATCTGCATGTCTTTGGACTGTGGGAGGAAACCGGATTACCCGGAGGAAACCCACCAAGCACAGGGAGAACATGCAAACTCCATGCGTGCAGAGACGGGAACCTGACCCGGCGTGTTAAATGTTAGAAATAAGCAACAACAAAAAAAAAGATCCTAAAATGTAAGTCCATAATCATGCTCCCGGTTTGATTCCCACCTCAGGTCTGTGTGTTTGCATGTTCTCCCCGTGCTTGGTGGGTTTCCTCCTCATACTCTGGTTTCCCCCCACAATCCAAAAACATGCAAATTGCTCTAACTACCATTTCAAAATTGCCCATAGTGTGTGAATGCCAATATATCCCGCGATGGATTTGTACCCTATATAGGGTTTACCCCACCTCGTGCTCCAAGTCTCCATGCCCCTGCCGACCCTGTATACAGGAAAACAGGACGTAGGTTTTTTTGGTTTCTCTGGGCAATTACCTGTGCAAAATGTTACAAGATAATTAGTTTAAAGCTCCCATCCACCTTGTCGTTCACGTATGTACGGCGTTCTTTAAAACGCTTGAGCCATTCAAATGTTTTACTGCAACTAAGAGTCTCGTCACTGTACTATGCTTCTATAAACATCGATTCATTTCACACAATTCGTGAGAAATTTCATCTCAAGTCCCGGTTTGATTTGATCGAGCCAAACACTGATCCACTGTCAGTCGCACACATTTGTGGACATTTAGTAGATGTTTGAAAAATCATTGAAAAAGGAAAGGGTTTTCACTGTAAGGAAAAATGTATTGATCCTGCTCTAGAGGCTTCTGTTGAGCAGCATTGATTAAAGCCAACTGGAGGAGATCTGGTACCCCATGGTGTGCACGCTCCAACAGGTTTATACAGTGCTACACGGAATGGAGGCACCTTTCCATTTCAGCCTCTATTAAAACTCTATTAGAGTCAGACTCACCCTGCTGTTAGTCTAATCCTACCCAGGTGTGCTACCAAGGCACACATACGTCCACACACTTCCACACAAACAAACACACCGCGGAGCAGCTTTCCCACGGTCGTGCATACCTCAGCAGTTCCCTCCTCTTCAGTCCAGCCCAATCAGCGAGCCCCTTCACGCCTGGGCTAATAATCTACACCCGCGCCTTCTTATCGTCCTCAGCAAACACCTCGCACGTCTTAACTGAGCCGACGCAATTACTGTAACTCGGGCTTCGGATACAGTGCTAGCTATGGATTTGTGAGTAACTCTGAGAAATAAAAGCCCCAAGAGATCTGCGTTTTCTAAAATACTTAAACCAACCAGTCTGGCACCGACATGTCACTGAGATGCGATGTGAAGGTTAACTGAAGCTTGTGTCCTGTCTCTGTGTCATGATTGATTGATTGATTGATTGATTGATTATCTGGAACCAGCCGATACGATATCATGATACCTAGGTTCAGATTCACTTCATATTGCAATTCTATAATTATCACAATTTGATAAATATTAATAAATAAAATTTTGATTTTGTAACAATTCTAGAGCTTGGCGAATAACTTGCTTAATCCACACAGGTGGTATTGTATGCCACAACCGTTACGGAATGATGCAAGACCCCTGGAGGAAAGTGCTATCCACCCCTTCCGCTTGACCTCACAGACAACCATGATCGGCTCGCGTCGCTACGATCGATGTGAGGGTGCGAGTATCCCCGTTTCCGTTGGGAGTTGAGAGTTCTTATAACCTAACAAAGCAAAAGGAAAAAAAATTGACAGTTCAGTTAAAAATATGTTTTAAACTGCTTTTTCACTTCTCAATGGCCAACAACTAAAGAATGCTGGAGGAGGAACGTAAATTTATCGTTTCTGTTCTAACCAACAACAAAAATATATATTTTTTTTAATCCTCTACTAAAAGCATTTAAAGCCAAACACCCACAGTGTGTTAACGAGCTCATGTTCACCTTTAACAAACATCCTAAAGTTTAATATCTACTGTAGCTCAGGAAAACACTTGATATGCGGCTGCCGTCGTTAGAGGAAACCTAATGAACCTTTTAAAGCATGTTTAATAATCTGCAATAAAATCAAGTGTGGTCATGTTGCTGGGCAAATATGTCTAACCACAAATGTCCAGTCAACCATTTGGCATGTCACCCTAACCAACACACACGTACACACATATATATACATATACACACACACACACACACACGCTCACGTATACACACATGCACACACACACACACACACACACACACACACATACTCACATATATGCACATACACACAAACGCTCACATAATCACACACTCTCACATACATGTGCGCACACACACAAACATACGTACGTATATAGGTATACACACAAGCACATACTGTACACACACACACACATATACACACATATACACACATATACACACATATACACACACACGCTCACATACACACACACGCTCACATACACACACACGCTCACATACACACACACGCTCACATACAAACACACACACACACACACACACACACACACACACACACACGCTCACATACACACACACGCTCACACACACACATGCTCACATATATGCACATACACACAAACGCTCACATAACCACACACTCACACATCGACACACACACGTGTACGTATATATGTATACACACAAGCACATACTGTACACACACACATACAGTATATACCCACACACATACTGTATATAAACACACACACACTGTATACACACACAGATCTGATCTTGGTTTACCCTGTTAGTAATGTGATCTCTCTCACTTTCTCATTCCTCCGGTTTCTCCGTGCCTCTCTACACAGGGTCATAACTTCTGAACAAAACAAGGATACATCACTGTGTCTCCCAGAGACAAACACACAAAAGTACAGACAGGCACGCACACACAAAAGGTATGTGTTATTGCACTGGCATTTTGGGAAGAGCACCAGCAGTGCTGAAAGCAGCAGCAGCAGTGCCTTCTGGGAAATGACACTCGCGCATGTGGAACACAAACATTTCGTGCATTAAAACCAATAGGAAGCTGTAGGATTTTTTTCCACAGTTGTGAAAACTGCCGTGGTGCTCCGTGTGTGGGTGTGTGTGTGTGTGTGTGCGCGATAATCAGACTACCGAAAACAATAACAAACTGTTGTAAAGCATGTATTCGGTAAACTTTAACACTGTATCTTGTCCTTGTACTGTAGCATGGCATGATACAATGAGAGAGCTGCTGGAGACACCAGTCTGCACATGCACACACTCTTTCACACACTTTTCCACATGTAGGGCCTAACCCAAAGCACCTACTGGATGTTTTGGAGGAAACCAGAGAATCCGAAGGAAACCGATATGAACATAAGGAGAACATGAGACACAGGCAGACAATAACGCGAGATCAGGATCGGACTGTGAGACAGCTTTCCCAGTGTGAGAGGAAACCAGATTTATGCCGTGCAACTGTAAACTGCTAGGTCGATTAGAAATATTCAAGGAATTTAACTCCGAGTGCATAATTTAATACTTTGTTTTTCATTTGATGCCAAAAACACAAAGATGATAGATAGACTCTCAGTCCTCCATCGCTAATGATTTAAAGTCGGAGCTACAGTATAATAACCCAGGAACGTACAGTACACTGAGCGTGTTATAATGCTTTCAAAAGCCATCACACCCAGCTGTATAATCATTTATGAAAAAACAATACACCTTATACTGTAGCTAACTTTATGCAGTATGAATTGTTCTAATCTATTATAAGGACGTCCAGAACACATTATACTGGAAACCGTTGTACATCATAAAACCTGCTTTAATTGAATTTCTTTTTTCAATAAATAAATGATAACAGTGAAAAATACTTTAGTTACAAACTTTTTCAAGCTTTCTCAGGGCTTCTACCACACCGAACCTGGCCTTAATCTAACCTTAAAAAGAATGCACTAATGAACTGGCGCAGAATTTCTTTATCTACAGGAGGTGTCACTGCGTATTAGAAACATGACTATAGACTGTAATGCTTTATAGCAAACATCATAAACAATAAACCATAAAGTTATGGACATATTCACAGGTCAACAGTGCAAACCATTATGCCAAGTACTGTGTAGGGATCTGGGGAGTTTAGACATCGGATCATTGGACCTTGGTCTTTTTACCTGCTGGGCGCCAGGTTGTGGTGTACTGGGTCTTCTGATATCTTTCCATCTTGGCTGGCATTGACTTTTTTTTTTTTTTTTTTATAATTTATAAATGAACCTTGGTTGCCTGTGATGGATGCCGTCATCAGTTTACTGGTATATATCTCGTAAATTAATGTTAACATATTAATGTTATGGCTGATCCTGTACAGTGTTCCAAAATAACTTTTTAAGGGTTCTTTGGATAATTGAGTTCTTCCATGTCAGCACTCTAAATTGAACCTGGAATAAAAGAACACACCAAAGAACTATTGAGGGGTCTCATTTAGGGTTTTGGAACAGCCAAAGGATGTGATTAAGGGTTAATGCTGCCCCCTGTTGGCCAGAAGTGTTACAAATCTTCAAGCTGTGTATGACATGATATTGTGGTTGAAGTTTTATTATAAAGCATTCTTTGGCTTTAATTTGATGGTGGTTACATCCAAATTGGATACACAATATAGGATTTACAGTACTTTTTACATGAGGTCGCTAGTCAATGATTAAATGAAACCTGGAAGCCATGGACGTTAGCAGGGGTTGAGTGATGCTCTATAAGACGTGACTTGGGGCAACCCGTCTTTCTTTTGTTCTTCACCTTTAGAAAGTGAAGTGTTTACTCAACTGACCAATGCATAACCTGCCTTTTCTATGTCTTTAAAATAAAAAGGGTTGCTTAGTGGTTAGCACTGTAGCCTTGCACCTCCAAGGTCCGGGTTCGATTCCTGCCTTAGGTTTGCGTGAATGAAGTTTGCATGCTTGATGGGTTTCCTCTGGGCGCTTCGATTTTCTCCCACAGTGCAAAGACATGCAGATTAGGCTACTAAGCGTTAACCCATAGTGTGTGAATGAGCGTCGTGTGTCCTACGATGGATTGGCACCGTATTCAGGATGCACCACGCCTTGTGCCCCAAATCTCCTGGAACCCCCTCGAGTACAGACGATGGACGAGATGGAGAGAGTGAGTGATTGACCATCTTAGTTTCTTCTTACATTAGGCCGAATCCAATATTGACAAACCACACCACCAAACTTTTTTTTTTTTTTTTGCACCAGTTAACATCATCAATAATTCCAAGGAAGCCATTTCTACTAGAAGACAACTTGCATTAAGACCGTATGTGTCAGATCATGAGAAGTTCCTGTTCTTATCCATCCTGAATCACAGAATGATGTTCCCAAACTGCTCAACCTTCAAGATGTTTTTGGTGAATTCAATTTCTGGTCTTCCTGTTTATAACACTCAGACTGACGGTTTACATTCTGTGCTTGAGCCCTTTGCCGCAACACTTTGACTTTGGGACTCTGGGAAAGTCTCCTCTCGATTGCTGACTTTGTCACAAAACGTCCTCTATCCTGGAGGTTGGGCTCGATCTGGCCAGCTGTCTAGTACGGCTTTTTCTCCACCAGTGGGTGAAACAAAAAATCCACAGGTCACCATTAGAGATGAGAGGCCAAACAGCTTTAGAAAGATTGACCTGGATGATTTTCACAGACACATACTGTACCAGTAGTTGATTTATCCACGGCTCACTCTAACTCGCTCATCGTCTATACCACTTTGTCCCGTATACAGTGTCTCGAGGGGCCTGGAGCCTAATCCCAGGAGACTTGGGGCACAAGACGGGGTACTATTATTAGTTTTTCCTACAGTATGTGGCAGCTCTTTAGATTCAATTAAGCAGTAGCAAAGATTTATTAATTTGCTTAATTGAAAATGAACTAATTAGGAAAGACATATTTACATATAGACATATTTGATGTATTTTATTTATAGAGATATCAAGCACTGTACATGCTGTATATTTAAAAACCATCTCCCTTTTTTGTAGATTTCTTAGACATACCAGCAGATGTCAGCATATAACTAATAACTAATAATAACCAGCGTCTCGGAAAATGCTCATCACTATTAGACAATCAAATGGGCGTTTAACAATCCTCAAACTTCAGGTGTTGAGACTCGTGTCAAATTCTTGTTGATTCAGTTTACGTTTTTTTCATGGCAGACATGAAAAGACCAGAATGATGTATCTAAGGTCACAGTCTATACTGTACACTATGTACAATTGTACTGTAATTGTAATTGCTGGAAGTACAGTAGATGTAACTGTTATGTAAGAGTGATGGAAGGAGTCTCCAGTGTCGCTGCTTTGGAAAGTTGGGGGAAAAAAAAAAAAAAAACTTATAGTATAGATGACTTGTGGTTTCTCTTTTGTCCATTAATTCACTTAAAGATAAAGGGAAAACTGCGCAGTTACTTATAGACTATACAGTACAGTACATAGCTGCTATAAGTGATAACTTGTCTCAGATATTTCACAACCTATAAAACATAAAATATTAAATAATTATTGTTTTTTTTATTAATAATAAAATGTGCAACCATTAGCAAAATGCTGTGGTATAAGGGGAATAAAACACTTTATAAAATAAAAGTATATGCCAATGCAAGGGACATTCTCTATAAAGCCCAGTGGAAGTTTTACTGTATATTTAAGACTTTTGTGTTTGCTTTATGACATTTATGCTGACATCCGTTCTGGTTATTTGCCGTTTCATGTTTCCCTTTTTTTTTTTTCTTGCATTCATTATTCCAGCTTCTATGGCTCACAGTATATCATGTATAGCATCAGTTTAACTTCCTGTGGTTATCTTAAGAGATAGTTGTTTATTTCTCAAGTTACAGTCGTGTCCCGTGATTGATTGATGTTTAATAAGGTACATCTCCTGCCTCATCCTCATTTGCGATGCCCGTATGGCACCCTGAGTACAGACTGGCAGCACAGGGCAAGTTAAGAAGCTCAACTGTACCGACTCTCAGCTCGTGATGTGATATAAGCTTTTCAGTGCCACAGGGTTGAGGGTGAGGAGGGGCTATAAGAAAGGTGCAGGAGGAGCACGCAGCAGAGCGGGTAATCCAGCTGGACATTTGTCATACTGTACTATGCTCGCTCTCTTCTCAGAGCATGGAGGCGATACAAACAAGCTGCGGGTCTATGGGTTCAAAAGCTTTAGCAGCAGCATAGGGCAATCGATGCTCACTGTCCAGCTGGTACAGCTTCAGGGAGAGGTTGACACTGAGACCTTCCGCCTCACGTCCCATCTCAGGCCGAGTTCTGTGTTTTCCGTAATCAATCAGGCACTGGATCATTTTGACCCAGGGAATTGCCTCGTATGCTCAGTGTTAAAAGATGTTGTCTTCAAGTCATGCTATATACAGAAGATCCAAATTTATGTTATGGTGACCCTGATTCATGTCCTGCTGACCCAAAAGCATGCCCTGCTATGAACAAATCACACCATGCTCTGCCTGAATCATGCCATGCTTCACTGTCCCAGTCTTGGTGGTGCCCCTGCCAGGTTTCGAAAAATGTTACAGCATGCTTGCACTGCACCTTAGCTGTCATGACACCAAGCTTACTCCAAAAGCCTACAAAGCTGTCTCTAATGTCCTGGACCGGTGCCCATGTCAAATCTCAGACCAGTACCTGTATTCATAAGTCATAGCTATAAGTGCCATCCAATAACTCATTAACAACTACAGTACAGACCAAAAGTTTGGACACACCTCCTCATTCAAAGAGGTTGAATTTGTATTATGGCAAGAAAAAAAGCAGCTAAGTGAAGAAAAAAACGAGTGGCCATCATTACTTTAAGAAATGAAGGTCAGTCAGTCGGAAAAATTGGGAAAACTTTGAAAGTGCAGTCACAAAAACCATCAAGCGCTCAGAGATCAGAGAGCAGGTCAATGCCACACAGAGTTCTAGCAGCAGACACGTCTCTAGAACAAGTGTTAAGAGGAGACTGTGTGAATCAGGCCTTCATGGTAGAAGATCTGCTAGGAAACCACTGCTAAGGACAGGCGACAAGCAGAAGAGACGCGTTTGGGCTAAAGAACACAATAAAGAACACAAGAAAGAAAACTCTTTGAATGAGAAGGGGTGTCCAAACTTTTGGTCTGTACTGTAAATGCAGTGTCAGTTTTCAAGCCCCAGACATCTTTTTAAGCCATGTCCTGGCCCGAAACACCATGGAGAATCAAGCAGATTGGAGACGAATTCTCTGTTTCATAAGGGTTAAATTGGTGCCCTGTATCTAGCAAACAAAAACTGTCCAAGAAGGACTGTGCTGAGCCATCAACTTTGTGAAGGAAATGAACCCTAACCTATGGAACCTATGGTGGAAAGGACTAAACAGCTGTGTAACTATAAAAAAAAATAATAAATAAAATAAAAAACATTATGTCTAGCTAGCATCAACATTGAACTCTGGAGCAATGGAAAAGGTCATGTGATTAATGAGCCAAGATTTACCCTATTCTGGAACGATTGTTGCTGTAGGGTAAGAAAATGAGTGCTGTACCCATGAAGCACTATACAAGCCTCAGTCTGGGGTTGCTTCAGTTTCTCAGCTCTAAGCTCAGTAACGTTATGTGGCAATAAAATGAAGTCAGCTGACGACCTGGATGTACTGAATGACCGGGTCAAACCGGAGTTTTCCTTCTCTGATGGCACGGGCGTATTCCAGAGCTCATGAGGAATCATTTCCACACAAAGCAGAAGCTGGACGCTAAAGGTGGTCTACACACTATAAATATCATAGTGAGTGTTTTTTTTTTTTTTTGTCCAGGCAATGTTACTGTATATTCAAGACTTTTTTCCACACAAAGCACTTCCAAAACAGTAGTTGCCTAATAATAATTCCATATATGTCTAATTATTTTATTGTATTATTTTTAATGATCCTTTTTCGCAATGATATTTTATAATACTATTACATGATTATTTTATCATAGGCATTATTTCAACATATGTTACTTTATTAAATAGCTCAGCTGAGAATCATGCAGTTATGGCATCATGCAAATAAGCATTTAATAATAAAGCAAATAGTTTAATATCTAATAAAAATCATTTAGTTTGGGACGCTGTCAAGAAATACAGGAAATTCTACGCGAGTCCGACAGTCACCTCACGGTTAAATCTATAGGTAATTGATCCCTACTCGTGCTTCTGTAACTCAAATACACCCTCTTCAAAACCATGATAAACAGAAAAGCATCTCAGAAAGTGCAACATGTCAACCGAGTAGAGGAGCCTGAGGCTACAGTGAAGGCTCGGGTCCACCACCTGTCCAGTTTTGTGACTACTGTAGCTTCAGCTCCTTAGTGCTAGCATAGTTGCACAGACTAAACCAGTGGTACTGGTAGATCCAGACTGGTTAGAGGTGGTAAAAGTGTGTAAATTGTTTTTACTGAATCCTGGTCAAAAATGGAAATAATAGCTTCAAGTTCTTTAATTCGGTTAAAGAAACCAAATATTAGTTAGCCAAGGTATGAAAGAAAAGAAAAAATATATATAGTGGCAAGAAATGATGAGCGGGCCCAAGCACCCTGCGCCATCGCCACCCGGGCGCACATGCATTTGAAGGAGAAATCCCATTATGACAATCTTAGAAAAGGGGGAATTTTATGTTTAGACCTCCAAAAAGCCCCAGATGCTGGAAAAAAAAAACGCATTACACTATGGTGCCACTCAATGTGATGTCACTGAACCCGATGTCACTCAATATAACCCCAAATGTCCCACAGAAAGTCATTAACCACTTTTCGGCATCGTCACGTGCTTGGGCCCTAAAAATAAACCTTTAGGTAAACAATAGGGCCCTTCACACACTACGACATACTGTAGGCCTGATGTCAAAGTGCCTGGGCCCTAAAAGTTTGTATAAACAAATACTAATTAGGGGCCAAGCACTAAGACATCAGCACTAAGAGCAACAGCTCGGACAGTGCTGATGTCATAGTGTCCGAAGGTCCTCTTGTTCTTTAACAGGGCTTTTTGGAGGTCTTGATGTTTAAAAAGTCATGACAATCAGCACACAGGTTGAAATCCACTGCCAATAGGACGCCTGAGCGGCTTCACAGGAGATTTTGCTGCATAAAGTTATGCATATTAGATGATGAAACGTCTGTTAAAGCTTAGGAATGCCGACTTGAAATTGTTTGATGATTGAAAAAAAAAAAAAAAAAAAAACACCTCGTGACATGAATCAAATTACGGAAAAATGTTTTTGCAGTGATGCACTAGTGAAGCAGAAAGTACATATTTTTGTTTTACAAAGTTTTAAGTTAAAGTCTTCGGGGAACATATTAGGAGAAAGAAAAAAGATAGTAAAAAAGTATATTATTTTAATTTCCATCCATGTTTGAACATTTAACGTGCACATTAAAGGATGTTAAGAAACTCTATTGAGAATGCGCACATGTACACCACCACATACTGTAGATAAAAATCTAATTCACTCTAAAGAAAACACGCTGCACTCCAAAAAAAGAAGTCGTCAGAAAGTGTTGAAACAGCACATGCCGCATGCCGCAGGCTTTCTATTTTTAGAGCAGGGCAAGGTTTATATAAAGTGTCTCTCCCTCTCCTGACTTCCATCGTTCGGGGTGAGAGGGCTGTGTGTGGGGAGTTCTGTAGCACTTTCACTCGGATTTATTCATCTGTTATTTTGAGATGGTTTTTGATTGGTTCGGATGTTACACCAAAAAAGAAAAGACATTTAAAAAAAAAAATTTTTTTTTTTTTTTTTTTAGGATTTGGTGTCAGCTATTCTGTACGTTCAGTGCAGTAAGCAAAAACTGGGATGGATGAGGCCCCAGACTACTGCAATAACTAAAATAGAATATAAAAACTATAAAAACTCTTACTTATAATATCTTACAATGCAATGTTTGCCAAAGTGCTTTACTGTGTATGCAAATACAAACATGCTATGTACATTAAATCGCATGACATTAAATGAAATGACAATAAAAATATATATATATGAGAGTAATGTCATATTATGTATGCAACCTACATGTATACCTACGCAACAGGGGCGTTCAAGTCAAACCGGGACTTTAGATTATATATAATAACAGGACACAATTATGAGAGTAAAAACTACATTGGTGTGTATGAAAATGGCTGTAATTCCTGAATGGTTAATGCAATATTTTGCCAAACCCCTTTAATTAAGGCTGAAAGTCTTGACTTCGCTCAGTGTTTCATTTCAAATTCAATGTGGTGGTGTTAAAAAATAAAAAATAAAAAAAAAACATTTTAAGGGTTGTTTGTTCCAATATTTATGAACTTCATCATCATGTACTTCATCATCTATTATAGGGCATCAGTGGTAGGTTTCTCGCCTGCCATTCAAAAGCCCCTAGTTTTTTAATCAGATTTAATCTTCTGTTATAATTTTTGCAGGTTAAACACTTCAAAGCAGGCAGAACCTTTGTACATGTTAAAAAAAAAATTCTGATTACCTACTTTATGCATTTAAACACACTTCTTATTGGGGCAGCGTCCAAGTAAGTGAAAGTGAAGTAAACAGTTAAGTTGGAATGATTTCAGTCGTATTGATGAAATATCATCATTCGTGTAGCTACTGACCTGTTTTTCCACCGACCCAGAAATACACTCACTGTAAGCAACCATTAGAGCTATTCTATTTAATAGCATTCATCCTAATGAACAAACAGTCAGACTCCATCTAAACAATCAATGAAAATTTAGTTTTCAACACAATCTTTGTTTATTATATTCTGCTACTATATAGTAAACTATACACAGTCTATATACTTACAGGGGTTGGAAAATGAAACTGAAACGCCTGGTTTTAGACCACAATAATACATTAGTATGGTGTAGGGCCTCCTTTTGCAGCCAATACAGCCTCAATTCGTCTTGGGAATGACAGGTACAAGTCCTGCACAGAGGAATTTTGAGCCATTCTTCTTGCAGAATAGTCTCCAGGTCACTATGTGATGCTGTTGGAGGAAAACGTTTCCTGACTCGCTTCTCCAAAACACCCCAAAGTGGCTCAATAATATTTAGATCTGGTGACTGTGCAGGCCATGGGAGATGTTCAACTTCACTTTAATGTTCATCAAACCACTCTGTCACCAGTCTTGCTGTGTGTGTTGGTGCATTATCATCCTGTTACACGGCACCGCCTTCAGGATACAATGTTTGAACCATTGGGTGCACATGGTCCTCCAGAATGGTTCGGTAGTCCTTGGCAGTGACGCGCCCATCTAGCACAAGTATTGGGCCTGGGGAATGCCATGATATTGCAGCCCAAACCATCACTGATCCACCCCCATGTTTCACTCTGGGCATGCAACAGTCTGGGTGGTACAGTCGCTTCTTTGGGGCTTCTCCACACTATAACTCTCCCAGATGTGGGAAAAACAGTGAAGGTGGACTCATCAGAGAACAATACATGTTTCACATTGTCCACAGCCCAAGATTTTCACTGCTGGCACCATTGAAACCGACGTTTGGCATTGACACGAGTGACCAAAGGTTTGGCTATAGCAGCCCACACATATACTGTATATCTGTGTTACATATGCACACACACACACAGTATACATGTATGTACTGTACAGCAAAAATATTATACAGTGATGGAAATTGGTAATAATAGTAATAGCTCATAGTTTTGGGTGTCTGGAACGGATTATCTGCATTACAATTACTTTCTATGGGAAAGGGCGTTTCACAATAGGAACTTCTAAAGAACTTCCCTTTGGAACACATTAAATTCGTACACTGAGGTTCCTCTGTATTTAACGTCACTACAGTATCGATTTAACCTCCACAGTACATCTACTTCTTTCTCATGCCTTTGCGATATTTGTATGACATAATGCTCTACCTACAAATCCAAAAATCCCCGCTATCTCTAGTCTTCCAGCACAATCTGTGGCTATCCGTTTGATATCACATTACTCAAATGATGAGTTGTGTTTAGGAAAAATAAGGGGAAGTTTATGGTGGGTGGGTTTGGGACGCTGGGAAGGAGGTCAGTTGTGTTTATGCAAAACCTCAGAGCTGCAAATTAGCGGAAATCCAGCTAATTTAGCTGACGCAACCATAAACAGCCACACAAACACACTGGCAGCTAAAAAGTGAGATAAATTGCTTGACAACAGGTGAACAAAACTGCACAGTGCATGCCCGCAGAGAAGGCATAGTCCACAAAAGTGTAATCCGACAAGAAAAATACAAATGCTGTATGTATACACAGTAGGTGAACACGGTATCTTTAGTGACTCGCTACAGTACCATTTTTGTCCCTGACCATTTCCATGTAACTGAACAGAAAACAATCATACATGCAAAGTTAAAGATGCTTTTTCGGCCATATCGGGAGTCATTTAATGATAATTATAAGAATGTGATGAGATGAGTGATGGTCCGGACATGCAGATTAACCTCATGAACGTGCATATGCTTTCCAACACACACATGGAGCTGTTCCAAAGAATCCAGCACAGTGAAATGTATTTGGCATATTTCAAGCCTTAGATCAAAGGGTTACAGTGTTGACATCAAAGCCATGAGCTGAATGTTGTTCTAACAGCTAATCAGCAGCCAGTTGTTCTAGTGTTTTTTGTTTATTTTGGTATGTGTCTCAGTTTGATCCATATGCTAGCTTGTTAACTAGCTAGCTAGGTGCAAAGTTCACATTAGCAAACTTTTAAAAAGAAAAAGAGCGACGTAATAGTTGTAACGATGTTGCAATGACATCCACTGTTGGGAAAGTTTTTGAAAGCTAGAACGACCTTGATGAAATGTTGAGATAACAAAATGCAACGGTGCAAATACAACCCCCCCCCCCCCCCACTCCCCAAAAATTTTTTGCACCAGCCGCCAATGGACCTGAAACCATTTTGTTTTACCCTTTAAGTTATGTTCAGCCTAATTTTCTCATATATACATTACTAGACAGTGAAATTATTTATTATTTTCATATCCCAACTTACTGTGGGTAGGCAAGGGTCAAAAGCAGGGTCAACCATTATACGGAACCTCTGGAGCCGACAGAGTTAAGGGCCTTGCTCAAGGGCCTAACAACAGCAACCTGGCGAAGCTGAGATTTGAACGGTCGGCCTTCCGATCAGTACCTCACACTGAGCCGCCACTGCCCCTGTATTGCAGTATTCCGATTTTAAAAATCTTGTTTTTGTGGTTAGCACAAAAAAGTACCAGCCAGATGCTGTAGATTCTCAATGTTAAACATTATATAAAGCATAAGAAGCAATGCTGGTCAACTATGTATTTATCATTATACACTGCCTGACCCCCTCCCCCCCAAAAAAAGGTGAGCACTGTCGCCTTGCACCTCCAGGGTCCGAGTTCGATTCCCAGCCAGGTTCGACTCCCGCCTCTGTGTGCATGGAGTTTGCATGTTCTCCCCGTACTTGGTGAGTTTCCTCCAGGTACTCTGGATTCCTGCTACAGTGTATGTATGTGCCCCACAGTGGATTAGCACCCTGTCCAGGGATCTACCCTGCCTCGTACCCTGTCTCCTAGGATAGTCTCCAGGCTCCCCCCGCTATCCTGTATACAGGATAAAGAGGTATAGACGATGAGTCAGTAACTGAGTGAGTGAGTTTTTTCTGTTGTTTTTCTGGTGCTTGTTGTCGTTATGTTTGCGCATTTGCTAGCATCAACAGCATGTTCCCTAGTGGTTCAGCGGTTAGCACACGCTGCTCTCGCTCATTTGAATCCCGCTCAAGCCATCGGTTCGGTATTAATATCGTTTTGAAGTCAGTTTTGCAACATTGCGTTAGTGGGATAATGCCGACCAAATGCCACCATCATCTATCCAACTTCGTTCCATATTCATTTCATTAAAGTAATTCGAACTTTCAAAAACACCCAAATACCAACGTTGTCGCGACGTCAGTAACGCGGTCAAATTAACGTCACCATAATGCTTTAGCAACCAAAAATGTTTGGATATTAAAACTGCCCTAGTCCTATCATATTGCAATAAAGCATTTAAACAGCTAGGTTTGTCAGTTAATCTTTAGTGCTTTTTAATGAGCATGTGATTCACCTTAATCTAACAGGAAGCTAATGATGGTGTAAAAGTAAACTGTGCCATTTTGCATACAAGTTATAACTCTCCTCAGATGACACAGCGATGGTGAGAAAAACGAGTCTGAGAGTTGATGAGAGTTGAAACGTGTGTGACTGGGAGACCTGGGCTTCCAGTAAGGATTTGTGAGTTTTGTGGTTACTATTAGCTACAACAGCACAAGCCTTTAAAGCCTGTATGACCATACAAGGATATTTTTTAATGTAACACCAACGTCTAAGCCAAACGAACACCTTTCTGTAAGAAAACACGCACGCAGCGCTCCATGCGACGTCTCTCACGGGACTCAGCGGCGCGTGTCATTTAATATTTAATATTTAATGACGTTTCAACAGAAACTAATCAGAGCTATATTTGACACGAGCTTGTATTCGTCAGAGTGAGATAGAGATAAGTGAAAATGTGCTCGTGAACGAGTAAGAAGGGTGGAAAATAAAGGAGGAGTAGAAGCCGAGGTCGGGTCAGCGCGTTCAGCAGGGAGATAGAGCAAACCTCTCAAGGCGAAGCCGGAGCTGTTGACATTTTTGAAAATGAGCTGTTGACATTTTTCATTGGAACCATAGGCTAGAAAAATAACAAAAGGATGATGATGGATAGCTGAACGATTTATACATTTTTATACAAAACGCTTGCGCGAAACAGCAGACGCGCTGAAATGAGTGTCTGTCCATATACGGAACAGCCAACATATTTTCAACTTACATACCGCAATTGCAGCTTATGAGTAATTACCCAAGATCATTCTTTCAAAGCTTTCCCTATATGGACAAACAACAACCTGAAAATTCTCTTATAATGTTTGTGCACATGAATTATTTTGTAGGGCGATTTCATTACCTCTTCTGGGAAGGATTGCCACTAGATTTTAACGAGTAGCTGTGAGGACAGCTGTGTAAGGTCAGATGGTGATGTTGAGTGAAGATGCCTGGTGTACAGTTGATGTCAAGGCTGTGTGATGTCAGTTCTTCCGCTCCGGCCATTGTGTCGCTTTGTGCACAGTGGATTATAGATCTGGTTTAGGCATAAACACTTCGATTTTATATACAGTAAGTCATCACAGACTGGCGATATTAACTTTTAATCTTTCTTTTTTTTAATCCTATGATTATTAAGATCTATGTTGAGCCCTTGTTCATCACGTATATACGATACTGTACAGTGAAATTCTTTATTCTTCGAATATCCCAGCTTCTTGTCGGCAGGCTGGGGTCAGACAGTGCAGGGTGAGCCATTATATGGAGCCCCTGGAGCAGACAGGGTTAAGGGCCTTGCTCAAGGGCCAAACAGCGGTATCCCGGCGGAGCTGGGGCTTTAACCGCGACCTTCCGATCAGTGAGTCTTAACACACTGAGCCACATCTGCATTCACACACTCAGCCAGAGTGTCATCCACACACTACCGGCAATTTGGAGACGGCAGTTAGCCTAACCTGCATGTCTTTGGATGGCGGCGGAAACCAGAGTACCCGGAGGAAACCCACCAAGCATGAAGATACTGCAAACTCCACTAGACAGGAATCGAACCCTGATCCAGGAGGTGCAAGGTGACTGTAAGCTACCATGGCGCCACCAGTTGACAAGCATTTATTATTCTAACCGCTCTTTTCATTGTGCACTTCTCTCCGGACTGTCCAAGGTCCTAATACCTCTCTCCGGGATACTCACCCCACAAAGAGGTTAATGTCAGGGATCTGGGCTGACGTTGCCAAAAGCTTGATTTCCATGTGCACTGCTGATGGGAATTTTCAGCCATGTAGGCTTTTTAAAAACAAATTCTGTAGATATTGCCCAATTTTATGAAGGCCAGAACACTTTGTCTCATTTGATCTTCTCCAGGTACCTTGATGGTTTCAGGGCAATGTAGGAGGAGTTTGATTTCAGGGAAACAACCGAAGGGGTTACATGAGTCAGTACACTCCCAAGCCTACATAGAGTATATTGGGAATTTTCCATCAGAAAAGGCATCTGGCATAAAGCCTGTTTCACATCAGATATATTTCAACCCAATGATCCACAGTAACTGGTTAACCCAGGTTTAGCTGGAATGTTTCTTTATTTTCTTTATATTGATAAAAGTTAATGAAGCCATTTTTATTTTATGCGGTTTTTTTTTTTTTTTTTTTTTAGAAAAAGAGTTGACTTAATGAATTAATTTTATCAGATTTTAGCTTTGATTATGGTGCACAATGGTGGCCAGTTCATGATGATTCGTCACGCTTCCAGAATCACTCTTTCACAATTTGAAAAACTCCATGGCTATGATAACCCGGTCATTCAGTACATTCAGGTCATCAGCTGACATCAGCCTAGACCTGATCATAACACTGCCTCCAGAGGCTTGTACTGTGGCCATTATACTGTACATGATGGATGCACCGCTCTTATCTCATCTCCCTGGAAAAGGGTCAATCTGGACTCATCCCGCCACATGATCCAAAACTACAATCTTTATATTCCCTAACAAATTGAATTTGAACATTTTTTTTCCCTGATTAATCTCAGTAATAAAGCCACGAAACAGTTTTGTCCTAATCCTGAGAGTTCTTGTCACATCGTGTGCAGAATAGTTTTTTACTTTCACTATTAAACGCAGTTGTGATTTCTATGGTCATATTTTATGATTTAATGATTCATCGTGCGTTTAACTGATCTCTGTTCACTGCAGGTTTTTAATAATGTGTTCAAGCCAAGTCAAGTAGTTTGAAATCTCCGTGATGGTTTCTTTGCTTGACTCAGACCAATAATTTGATCCTTCTTAAATCTCACCTTTTTTTTGGGGGGGAGGGGGTCAGGCAGTGTATAATGATAAATACATAGTTGACCAGCATTGCTTCTTATGCTTTATATAATGTTTAACATTGAGAATCTACAGCATCTGGCTGGTACTTTTAAACCTCAACAAAAGAATTATATTCTCATGTGAAAAAGTGTGAGCCAATTAACAAGTAAATAATTTACCAGACGCATATTAAAATTGGACATTTTTTTGTTTAAAAAAAAAAAAACTGCTGAAATTAAAAAAAAAAACAGGCGAGGAACTAAACCGAACGGCCCTCAGCGTTAGTGTGCAACACGATTGTTGCGCTGTTTGTTTGTTTTTGTGTGTCCTAATTTTCCTAAAGGAATTCCAAGCATGTGGCAACATTAAGCCTAAACTATAGCAATAATTCCATGGAGTTTCTTGGAGCTCATTCCTGGAGCTTTGGTTCCTTTAACCACTTCAGGATTCACTTTACTATACACCGCTTAGCTTGAAGTGATTTCTAAGAAAAAAAGAAATAAAAAGAAATGATTCCGAAATCCGTGCAGATTTCACGGTTGTCGTTCCTTTCGCACGAACAGCTCACTCTGCATCCGACTCGATTCACAAAGGCATTTTGGAGGTTATCTGGAAATACCGTGGGCAAGAATAAGGTCATAGAAGAGTAGATTTGCACAGGAAATGTCTGGATGCATGGATGACCTGACTGAGGGTGTGTCAAAGGAAGATAGTAAGTAATAATGAGAAAGGGAAGAAGGAAAAAAAAATCTTGGTATCCCTCCGGGGCAACTAAACGCTTGGAATTCCAAACAATTTACTAGACCCTCTTGTATTAAAGATGGAAAAAAAGATGACTTAAGAGAAAGAAAAACAAAGACAGAGAGCCACTTCTGAGTGTCCACTATTACATCCCCAAATAGAGGCTCAACAGTACGAATTTTGGCTGGATCCATGATAATATCACAAATATTTAGGGAGTGAGATGAATCCTTTCCAGGCTGTTGCTTTGCTTCTCACAGTTGATATCACATCAGGGGGGAACAGCATGTGAACGGAAATTCGCTGTCAAAACTCTCCGTTCTGGCCAAACAACTACAAATCATGTTCTTGCTAATGCTGACTTGAGGACAAATTCGGCCTTTGTTTTGAAACTATTGGATGAAGTCGATAGTTACGAGATGCTGCTTCACTGCGAAAGGAGCCGTCTTGGCGTTTGCCGCGGATTCGCCGAGGCAACACTGTCTCAAATTCATAACAATGCTTGCTTGTGTGCCAACAAGAATAAAAGTTTATTAATGACTATAAAAGATATAGTGTACCGTATATACATAAAAACATAAAAAGTAGATCAAAAAGTAGATCAATAAAAAGTAGATCAATCCTTTGGATTGTCTTTACCAGGGGAAGCTTAAAGATTCCATGTCGAATCCTATAACAGAAAATCTTATATATCAGATTCCGCCGCTCCATGCATACAGTAACTCCTGATAGGAATCTAAAAACCCAACAAGTCAATAACGAATCTAGAACAAAGGAGCCAAATACAGAACCCTTGAGGTTTCTTTGGCATGCTCTTCTAGGGGAACAGTATGCTCCGTCACTGAGGATTTCCAGTTGGCCCCTTTTATGCAACTAAGAACCCTAAACACTCAACAAGCCCTCGAGGGGAATTCCTTTTTCTAAAAATGTCCACACTTAGAAAAGCGATGTTGTCTTCTTGTCCCTTGGAGGGTCCACCGCGAGTGATTACAAGACTCCATGTTGAACTCTACAGCAAAGAGCCTTCGAGGTCAAACATGTTGGATGCAAATAATCCCCAAATGTTGCTCAACAAATCTTTATGGTCATAAAATTCCACTGTAAAAGTACTAGTTTAGTCACTAGGAGGGGTGCCATAAAGAGTGGTGGGGGGTGTAACGGCTGAAGGGCAACAAGGCCCCTCTGGTTTTCAAGAGGACCAGAATCTTTAGCGACACCACTGGTCACCAGGTATTAACAACCAATGCAATTTAGCCAAATGTTATGTTTTGGCCTACGGGACACTGTTTGACCCCTGTCCATGTGCTTCCTCCAGGGACCCCTAGTTAAAAACATGCCAGTAGATTGGTGAAGGTGTAAAAAAAAAAAAAAAAAAGTGAGAACGTATACATGGTGTCCTGCGATGGAATACTGAATGTATTCCTGTCTTATACCCAACCGGTTTACAGGATATGCTCCAAGTCCATTGTGACCTCAAAGAAGATGAACCAGTTACTGAACATGAAGACATGAATTAAAACCTGAGGGAAAGGCAAGGTGGTTTGTGGAAAAGTGCATTTGCGAAACCCATCAAGCACCATGATGAAGACCTTCCCAGGAAAGCAAGACGAAAACCTACCTCTGCTGCAGAGGAGAAGTTCATTTAGAGTCACCAGTCTCAGAAATCAGAGCCGCTATGAAGGCTTTACCGAGCATAAGTAGTGGACACATCTCAATATCAGCTGTTCAAAGTAGATCATTGTACATTTTAGACACCGTCAGGATTGTTTAACAGTGTAGACCAGGAAAGACCATGGAATCCAACGTTTTTAAATAGTACTGCAGGTTTTATGTTCCCCTTATGCCACCAAAAACAGCTCTGATGCCTCAAGGCATGACTCCACGAGACCACTGAAGGTGTGCTGTGATATCAGGAACCAGAACATACTGTATGCATCAAGGGCTGTAGGTTGCAAGTTAGGGTCTCTATGGATCAGATTTGTTTGCCCAGCACATCCCATGGATACTTGGTAGGATTACGATCTGAGGAATTTGGAGACAAACTTGAACTCTTGGCCTGCTCAGCCTCAGACACAACAAGCTATGATGCACTGAGTGTTCTGATACCTTTCTATTGTAGCCAGCATAAAGGCTTTCCAGTAATTTGTGGTAATTTGGCTTTTCTGTGGAATCGAACCGGACAGGCTGAGCCTTAGGTGCCTGTGATCCCGTCACCAGTTTACTGCTTCATAATGATTTAGTTCACCTGTTGGTGGTGTTAACATTATGGCTGATTTCACAAAGTGCTATAACTCCACCTGCCACAGTTTTGTCACAATGAATAATTTAGCCTACAATTATATTAAATTATATTTTAGATGTTTCATCTGGCTTCATTCCTAAAGCAATTTTAAAGGTCACCTAAATTGTTGAAGACACCGAGTCACCATACAGCAGTAATTTCACCCAAATGTGAGACACAAACTCATATATACAGGACCTATTAAGTATGAGCTTGAACTAAAATCAACATCTTTATTTCTATGGAGGTCAAAGACCTTTGAAATGATTGAAACATATTAAACTTTTAGATAAGTAGAGCAATTTTGCTTAAATAGGCTTTAAGATTTAGGGCCAGGAAATGAAAAATGAGAGCTGCAGGAAGTCAAGCCGACTCCGTTTACTTTCTTTTTGGAGGTAAGATGAGGCACGTGGCATCAAGCACGTTGTGAAGGTTGGCAGATTCATTCATACAGTTTTTATTAATTTTCTAGACACTTTTTATCCAAAAACTGATGTTACAACTGAGATAAGAATATGGCTTAACAGTTGAGGGTTAAGTAAGTGGCTTGTTTTGTCTCAGTCTGGAAGTCCTGAGATTTGAAAGCCTCCTGAGATACCACTGTTCCCAGGAAGTGCACTTTATATTACATGACAAAATATATAACACCCTCATTTCTGAAAATGTATTAGTTTTGTTAAATATCCATGAACATGGGTATAAAATATATTGGCTTTGTTATATTTTGCATACAGTCGAGTTTGAGAGTTTATGATTGGTCAGACAGGGTTCTTGGCTCAAGGGCCCAACAGGTACCAAGGAAATAATATGATTTACCATGCAAATAGTACAGTGGCAACCTGGCGGATCAGTACCTCGGAGACTCAACACCACCAATTCATGTCAACGACCAGCACAGCAACTAACAGTGGCGTGTGAAGTCTATTAATATAACAGGTGAGGAACTCGGGTTTAAGATCTTCCTCTAGACAACCAACTAGGGAGTCGTATATACTGTAGGAGTCTTTGATTAGCCTGGAGGACATGTGGAGGTCCTGAGTGCATCATTAAAAAGGAAAAATAGAAATGTACAGCCTTGGAGAAAGGTGAATTTTCAGATTATGTAATATCCAAAATCTAAATGTCCCAAACTATTAAAATGATCCGAGTCATCTTTAAATGTAGCCGGTCAAGTAACATGGTCCCCAACAGGTTTTTTACTACTTACTTCTTTATTCACAGCTTCGAAATGCTCAACGCCAATCATGAAGTCTGCTCTTCTCAGATCCAGACGATAACTGTACAGTCATTTACAGTATGTTTAGCATCAAACCAAGGCCATCTCGAAAGAAAATCAAGAACTGTGTCAATTCACTATCTGCAGTGTCCTCGCTTGAAGCTGGATAAGCGACGAGGCTGCAGTGTTAACGTCTGAGGATGGGTGACCCTGGCCCTACCTCATTAGAAAAAAGGTGTCTCCTTTGACATGCACAGAATACCAATACTGAAAACGTTTCACGGTACTACAATTTGAAGAAGCTTTTCGAGAATCTTGAGCAACACTAGGGAGACCAGACGTGAAGAAATTTAAATATTTCAGTTATAAATACAAACACAACTAACAAAAATTAACAATTTTTTTTTTTTCAGTTTGAGGTCTACAGAAAAACAAGTCCAGTACAACTGAATATATTTTTTACATTTTTCTCCCATTAATCTAGTCTCTTGGAATTGCAGATCACTATGCAGTAAGAAGTGCATGCCCTGGCCAAACTGTGGAGAAGAATACGAAGAAATCGTATTATTTGCATGGTCCCTTATGCAGTGCAGTGTTTGAATACAGGACTTTTTTTTTTTAACAGCATATGTACAGTATGTAATGAATGATTATTACTGATGCACATTTCTCAATTAGTGATTACACATCTAACCTCATAAAACCCAGGTGTAGTCTTAGCAAATATATTAACCTACTGTAGAACAAAACGTGTCTTTATTGCTGTTTAATCTGCAAACAATTAGAAATAAAACAGCAAATTTTATATAAAATTTTGTATCTTTATTACACTACCAAAGAGACAACTGGATTTGAAAATAACCTGACAATAACAAAGTCCTAGATCATGATGTATCTCATCGAAATGTTTCCTAGGTACGGTATCTCACAAACTAATTGGGTATCTGCTATAGCACATTTATCACTAGAACAGTGCTACTCCTTAGAAGGTATGAACTGCTTCTTGTTTGAAAAAGCATGTGAAGATAAGCTTTGCTACTTTTGTTAGCATTAACTGGCTTTATTTAAACACACACGCTTGTTTTCTTTGCTAATGCCAGGTTAGACCAGCATTATTCTACAATTCCACTGGACAGGAAGGAGACCAAGGAAAATTCCGGTAATGGTAAATATTTCTATAATATTCAAACCATTATGAATCTGCTGTATATAGTCTGTCATGCATGTGAGCAGCACAATGTAAGAAAATATGACGAAAACTATTTTCAGGAAAAAATGCTTGTAGTTGTTCGCCCACAGGTATAGAAAAATAATACATGTGCTAAAGTTTTTACCTTTTAATTATGTTAAAAACGACCAACTTAATGGCTTTTCACTTTGTTCACTTTTTCAGTACTACAGTACAGTGGTACCTCGGCATATTAGCAAATGAACCACGCTGAAAAGAACCCCGGGTAAGTCGCGTGTACATCCGGGGGCCGTTTGTGTCAGCCAAGCAAACTGAGTTTACATATTTATTTTGTTTTTTTTTTGCATTTTGTGAAGACTAGATTTAGAGAAGCTAAGATTTAGTGAAGACGTAGAACCATACGTCTCAAGAATGTTAGCAAGGACGGTAGCAAGAAGAAAAGGGAGCCACTTTCAGTTTCATTTTGAAAGTGGCTGGTGCCAAGAGGAATCATAAATTAAGGTTAAGTGAGGTTTAATGTCTATTTATTTCTGATTTTATATCATTTACATGTCTTTTCTAAATGCAAATATGATTATAGTGTTGAAAATTGGTAATATGGGTAATGTTTTTGGGTGGCCGGAACAGATTATCTGCATTTACATTATTTCCTATAGGAAACTTTCGCACTTTTAAGAACTTGCCTCCGGAATGGATTAAATTTGTGTGCTGAGGTACCACTGTACTTCTTAGACTCCATCCCAGGAAAAGTGTTCATAAGTGATAAGGATGGGAATCTACGAAGCTCCTAAAGGGACATGGATGAGGGGGAAAAGATTTGAAGGGAAAAAAAAAAAAAAAAACGGGACATAAGAGGAAAAGAAATCGAGACCACATGACTCATACTTCCGGTACCAGATTACGGAAAGGGCGCGCTCCGAGTACAAACTGAATGTCTTTATACAGGGTGGGCCATTTATATGGATACACCTTAATAAAATGGGAATGGTTGGTGATATTAATGTCCTGTTTGTGACACATTTTATAAGTGGTCAGAAACTTGTAAATAACTCCTGAAAGAATAAAGTTACATTAAAACCAAACACATCATTGTTTTTCTTGTGAAATTCCCAATAAGTTTGATGTGTCACATGACCCTCTTCCTATTGAAAAAACAAAAGTTGGATCCAAGATGGCCGACTTCCAAATGGCCACCATGGTCACCGCCCATCTTGAAAAGTTTGCCCCTCACATATACTAATGTGCCACAAACAGGACGTTAATATCACCAACCATTCCCATTTTATTAAGGTGTATCCATATGGCCCACCCTGTATTTTAGGCCAAGCTGAAAGGAAAACTCAGCTAGTCAATTCTACTCAGTAATTCTCTCCATGCCTGTTTAACAATGCGGGTAACCCTAATCCGAGTATTATCTTTCCCCACTTTTTGCGAGATCTCGCGAACAAAAAATTTTTTTTCCTAGCCTAATTTTTTTTCTCCCATATGCTGTTAGCCTTTTTTTTGCCTCGCTTTTTGGTGGATTTTTTTTTTTTTATCCAACGTTTATTTTTTTCCACCCATGTCCCTTTAGCGGCTCAGTAGGAATCACCAGAGCCCATCCACCCATGAACCAAGTTTACGTTTGACTATTGTGATTTTGTAAGTATCACCATTCACAATTTTAAAATCTTGAACCATAAAATTCATTTAATTCATTTTACACAACAAACAACAAAAGCACTTTCAAATATAAGAGTTTAAAATTGAATTTTAAATAAAATTCAATATATATATCTTTTTTTTTGCAGTTTGCTAATATGACATCTAAACAAATTTAGCAAACAACGAGTTGCTGCCAATGTGTGAATAGTTTAAGGTGCACCACCTGCAAAATTAAAGAGGTATGGCAATGTTTTAAAACATTTTGACACACATCTTTTTGGCAAATTATTATGCTCTGGTGCACAAAGTTGTCTATTAAAAATGTTTTCCTGAAAACCTGCTATACAACCCAGCTTCAGAAGCTTTACACATCCAAGTTTAGAGCAAAACATGAAATGTAGCCACAAGAGATTCGAGCAAACACGACAGCTGACACGTCTTGAGCCAATCGCATCACTTCTTTCTGTCATGTGACCAAGGAAGCAAAGATACTTCCTGTGCAAGACAAAAGGTGGTTTACATGGGATTTAAAGGGATTTTGGAGAATAATTGCAATACTGCAAAAATAACTGGGTCACCTTCAACTTATTTATTATAATCATAATTTAAAATCCTTTGATTTCAATCTGAAGTCACTCTCTCTGACTTCACAGTGGCATTTGTATGGTTATCTAAGGTATTGTGAGCACGGAAAGGTCACCAAAGTGCAGAATTTGCAGAGGAAATGTCTGGATGCGAGGATGACCTGATTTTCAGGGTGTGTCAAATAACGACATGTTATGTTAACAGGATATATTTAATGAGATATGAAGTAAAATTTCTACTTTTTAATCTAATCTGATATACAATTTCTTTCCTCCTTCTGGTTCCCTTGCCCGTCTACAAATATACAGATATTCAAGCCTTGTTCTGTGTTGAATCATGAGATAAAGTAAACACATGCTGTTCATTATGTGGTCCTAAAGGCTTGATCATTATCACTATTTCACTATACACAAGTCCTACACGTTTTGGTTGCACAAACAGTATCCGGTTACCTAATCCAGACCACCAGCGCTACGTCCAAACTCCTCATCAGCTGCGATCCGGCGGTTTGTCTCTTAGGCACAGTAACAGTGTGCTTGCTAACATCGTGGTGTGTGGGCTTCACGCTTCAGTACACAGTTGATTTTTCCATCCATGCTTCTGAGATGCTCAGCGCAGGAACGGCAGCATCATGGTCCACTCTTCCCACTTGTGCACTATGGTTATGCTCACATTACCAGCCTGAAGTGACTCAGTCCTCCTTTTATACCCTAATGTGACACAGATCTGATTTTTTTAAGGCTGTCTGCATGCACAAGTCTGGTTCTCGTATGTGATCCTAGATTAGATCCATATCCAATACAAGGTCATGTGACTTGAATAACAATGGTCAGATTGGAAAAATTGAGAGACGTCTGACTTTCTTCCTTGTTTTGTACAGGGTACCGCGCCTTGAGTCTATCCCAGGAGACATTGGGCATGAGGAGGGGTACAATCTGAACATGGTGCCAATCCATTGCATGACATTCACACATGTCGGTCAATTTGGGAACGCCAATTAGGCTAATCTGCATGTCTTTGGACTATGGGAAGAAACCGGAGTACCCGGAGGAAACCCACAAAGGTGGAGGTGCAAGGTGATATTGCTAACCACTAGGTCACTGTGCCCTGTAACCCATGTTCACCTTGTAATTAAATTCAATTACATTTGTTCCCCCTGTGCTTGGTAGGTTTCCTCCAGCTGCTCAAGTTTCCTCCCAAATACATGCAGATTAGACTAACGCAAGTTTCCAAACTGCCCATGGTGTGCGAGTGTGCTTGTGGCCTGCGATGAAAACTGCCACCATTCCAGGGTGTACCCCCATATTGTGCCCATAGTACCGTGGGATAGGCTCGAGGCCACCCGTTATAAGTGGTGTAAACAGAGTGAGAGAGAGGGAGTTGATTTCGCTGGTTTAAATGGACCTATCATGCCATTAATAAAGACAAAATTTTTACAGACATTCCCTAAATGTCTTTTTGACTTTGAATAAAAAATAAATAAATAAATGTGTTTGCCTTTATGTGCATTAGACATGGGTTTAGGAAATGGTGCCACTCTTTATAAGTTTGTACAAGTTTAAATTGAGATTAAATTAAAAAAAATTTTAAAAAGGTCCGTTTTTTTTAATTTTTCAAAAATTTAATTTTTTTCCCCCTCCGGAAACCGAGGAATGTACCAAACTGTAAACTTGTTTTAGTTAAGTGTTCCCATGACACATCTATTTTCAAATGCTTAGTGCTCTAATGCCCTTCCTGTACCCTTCCTCTGCCCTTGAGCAAGCCATTTAACAAGCTGTCACCTCCCTGTCAATTTGGCTTCCTCTCGGGGGGGCATCTTTACATGCCTGATGGAAGGGTTCCACTAAATTCGGCCCTCTATAAATCCAGTTCACACCTTTTGAATTGGGGTACTTGGTCCAAGCAAACCTTTGGCACATCTTGTGCTTTAATCATTAACAAAAATGCTCGAATAATATAGGTTATAATATACAGCAATGTATTCCCACCATTTTCCTTCAGAACTGCCTGCAACCTTCATTTCCTTCAAACAGCTTTTGGAACCTCTGAAGCTGTAATATTCTAAATGCTTCTTTCTTGCAATATTGGAAAGATTAAGCCAATATTTGCCTGTTTATCTGATCGTGGCTCTGATTTTCAGACTGAAATAATCCAGATATTAAGGTTTTGTCTTTTGCCTCACTCACTCATTATCTATACCACTTAATCTTCTATACAGGGTGGTGGGGGTCTCTATCCCAGGAGACTTAGGACATGAGGTGAAAGGTTTTTTTTTTTTTTCCATTGCCTAGGAGGTCAAGCTGAATATCATTACACTGGATCGTGTTGATTTAAAGCAAAGGGCTGGGCTGGCTCAATTTCCTTAGACAGTGCAAAGATTTATAGAATGTCATTTCCAGACGATTTAAGGTTTTCATCAAGATACGCATAATATACTTATAGCTTTACAAACACAAACCGAACTGCCAACTTGCTCTTCTTAGTGCCACGCTGCACCACATGATGCGTGTTGCAGTCCAAGCTTCATAGTTACATTTTTTCCCCTTTAGTCCTCCTGCTTTTCCTGGTGAATATCTGGACTAGCCAAAGCAGCTGGCCTATATTACTACCATATTGTGTTTCAAATTTTCAACAAAAACTATTTCATGACAGCGGGTTCCTATTTTCATGAGGCATCCAGGCACGTTCAGGAACGCTAACCCGTCTTGCGCTTCGAAATTAGAAAACGAACGTCACGTATCGTCATTCACATAATCTGAAGATTGCTAAAGATTAGTTAGTAAATTAATCAATTTTAGTTTGGCCGGATTCGCTTAAAGAATTCACAAGGGCATTATTAAAGTGGAGCGACTCGCTAAATGGAAAACAGGAGATGCGCCGTTCATCCGTCGTAGCCAGAATAAAATGTTCCAATTTTTGTACTTTCGCGTTTCTTACTTAAAACAGGTGTGCATACCAGGTAAATCACTTTTGAAAAGTCTCACGGTCGGTTTGGAATAGACGAGCTGAAGCACCATGCTTTAAAAAAAATAATAAATAAAATGCTAATTACAAAAGGTATGAATCTGTAGTTGCAGTTTGGGAATCACCTGGATACCTTGTTGTGCTCATGCTCAGGTATGATCACCTGGATGGGGTATGCCACATGTGCCTTGCAAAGACAATACGCAACTGTATTGGTCATAAAATCAATGTAGCAGCTGGGAAAGGTACATGGTGACACCCAGGTACCTAGGTGATGTCGTCTACCATCCGGTGGGCCAGTAGATACCTAGATAAGTAAAGTAACATTTAGCATAAAGATCTGATGACCATTGTCCAGGATAAATAGTACTGGCTGCAACTAGGAATGCTCTGAAGGCTGGATGATATGATATCGGGCTGATGTAATGGTTAGTTCCACAGAAACCCATTAGCAATTCATTTTTCCCAAGCTGGTGAGAGTTTCCATCAAAAAAGGAAGATCCTCATGGCTCTTAGGGACATGAGTCAGACTGAGGTGCCACACCCATTTCAGAAAAGCCAGAAAGGTCAAAGGTAAACCCCAGAGAGTTGCCGTCCATGGTGCTCTCTTTGCTGGATTGGTATCATATACAGGTCGAAGTAATATGGAAAGACTAAGTGGCAGGAAAGGAAAAAACATTTATTAATTGGTAAGAGCGTCATTTGCCAATGTATCCTGGCCTGTGTTCACGATATTGATTGATGGGTTTGTTTTGCCTACTTGGATTAAAATGTGCCATCCTTATGTAACACCACCATGAGGAACAAAGTGGATCCAATGCCCAAAAACATTTCTATTGATGCAACACCACACAAAGCTTGCATTTGATCTAATTTTCTGTTTTTTGTTTGTTTGTTTTGTATTTGTAAATATTCAAACATTTACCTTAAAGTAACATCTCAACCATTTGGAAGAGGTCCATACGGAAGTCTATTTAACATGTATACACACACAGAGTACCAGTCAAAAGTTTGGACATAGCTTCCAATTCGGTGGCCTACATTGTGAAAGTTTTGGATTTGCTTTCCTGGGAAGGTCTTCATGAGAGCCAGTTTTCATCATGGTGCTTGATGGGTTTTGCAAACGCACTTGACAATAAATGTTCTTGCAAGAACTGTTCCAGAAAGGCTGACCTTCGTGTCATAAAATAACTGATGGTTGTTGTGGTTAATTAATTACCCAATGACATGTGTGTTATTTCATAGTTTTGAAATCTCCAATATTGTTCTAGAATGTAGAAAACATTGAAACCAAGAGGAGGGGAAAAAAAAGGAAGGTGTGTCCAAACTTTTGACTGGTACTGCATATACATCATCCCTCTTGGCCAATAAAAGATGAAAAATATCTGTTATTGCGTTTTTTTCCCCACAATTTATGTTAAATGGTTAATGTTTCACAGACACACAGATCCAAATCACACTGATAAGTACCAAAAAACACATGTTTTTTCATCCAACCAATTAATCTTTCACTCACTCATCCTCTACATCACTGATCCTGTACAGGGTCACAGGAAGCCTGGAGCTATTCCCAGGGGACTTGGGGAACAAGGCACGGTACACACACACACACACACACACACACACACACACTACATGGAATTTGGAAACGCCCATTAGCCTAATCTGCATGTCTTTGGACTGAGGGAGGAAATGGGACTACCCGAAGGAAATCGAACATGCACGAGGAGGACATGCAAACTACATGCAAACAATCCTCAACCGAACCTTTGACCCTGGAGGACCGAGTCCACAATACTAACCACTACGCCACCATGCTGCCTCCAACCAATTAATTCATTCATACAGTAAAAACAATTAATAAAATCATCATAATCATTAGTTGCAGCCTAGCAGTCATAGAGTCTACAATCATTTGCTAAGTTTAAACAAAATTTCAAAATATACACAACAAGAATAGTAGAATAGTTTTTTATAATTTTTTTTCTAGAACCACCAAAACGATAGTAACCATGGTCTGTGCTCGGTCTTGGAGCTACTGTAAATGCAGATTTAAGTAATATGGTAAGATAACATGTCAGGAAACAAACAGCATATAGTAACTGTTAAGTCAATCAAGTCCCAATAATATTCTGACCACTAACAGATAAACTTTACAACATTTATCACTAACCATAAGCAAATTGGAGACAGGATCGTAGATGCCCGCAGCGACCAAATGCCACCTTGTCCAGGCCGATCCCACAAAAAAAGCCAATGCAGCACATATTGCCAAGAAAAGTCAATGCTGGCCACGATAAAAAGGCATCAGAGCACCCACTCACTCAAGGACTGCTCAAGGGCGCCTGGCAGGCAAAGAGCCCAATGCTGAAACTCCCCAGACCCCAATCTGATTTAGCACCTATAGGATGCGCCAGACAAACAAGCTTGATCCATGGAGGAACCAGACCCACAACCCACAGCAAACAAAGGATCTGCTGCCAATGAATGCCAGAAAACACAGCGCACCCCAGAGGCGGAGTCAAACCCTGAGGGGCCAGAGCCACCCTAGTGACACAAGACAAACCCAAACATGTTAATGCTTTTAATGTCATGGCTGCTTGGCTTATAACCCTAGCAGATGAGTTGTCCTCAATGAGGCTAGCCATAGACAGACCGATCTGATGAGACTCTCCAATACAGCTTTTCTTTTAAACACATCACCTAACTGTATTGTGGTCACCATACATAAACTGTATTTATGATTCCACCTATCATGATATACAGAATTTATAACTGGAATAAACATATTAGTAATAAAGTATACTGATAATACAATAATATACGGCATCATAACAGAAGTATAGATAAGAGATTGACAGCAATGCATGTATATTGTAGCTAATACAGTTATTTATTATAGCAAGGAGGTTATAGATTGAAGATGGTTCTCAAAAGTTATATGATGTGTGTAAGGGAAAAGATCAAATAAAGTCACTATAGCAAATACAATGTGTTGTATAAACATCCTTGTGTACACGATCCTGCGAACACGCACATCTGCAGATGCTATGGAATATTAATGAGGATGCAAATGCAATGGTCAAGTGACAAGGTGTCAAAACTAACAAGATGTCGTTAGAAAACCCAAACAAGTGTAGATTATGTAAAAAGCTTGCTCTGTGTCCGCCATAATGGTTCTTTTGAAGGAAAGTATAATGAGGCCTCGGGTCATGTGATCTCAGTGCCATGGAAGGGAGGTGGGCCTAATTAGCATATTAAAAGTACAGGCTGCACAAAGCAATTTACATTTTTTCATTGATTGATTTTATACACAGATGTGCAAGGCCAAGACCATAATGGCATCACTTGTCATTTTTATCAATATTTTTCTTTTTCACCGTGTAATTGTACAGTCTGAATCGATCTTTAAGGAGTTATTCACATGTCATTTTGGTTTGTTTGGTTCATTACATAGTAACTTAAGGCTGAAATTGGTCTCTCATCCTCGACCCTGGTTTCTGATAGGAGTAAGCTAAACAGCGAGTGTCAGACACCTTTCTGTGTTGTGTCTATTGTGTCTGGATATGAGATTACGAAGTGAATCGAGATAGACATGTTTTGAGGAATGAGGCGAAACAAGGACAAAATCCTGACAGAAATTATGTATCATCTGTAAATCTTTCGTTTGTTCAATGTGTTAATATGTACGGAATAATACAAACAGCCGACGGATGACCTTGGGGTGTCCTTGTACTGTATGTACGGTGTGTAAAGCAAGTTTTGAATAAAAGCACATGGCAAGCACTGACTGGAAAGATGCTTCTTTAGTATAAACTCGCATGTAATAAGACTGCAGAGTTCACTGTAATGTAAACTGTCCCACTGTCTTCTCAGGATAAAGGAAACGCAATAAATCCAGTGGGGAAAAGTTTTATTATATACCTGAGATTACCTGTAATGTGTTATGTGATGACTTAATCCTTAATAAACAGGCAGTAACTGGTCATGGTGACGGTTGGCTATTTCTGGCTTTGCATTACAAGTATTATCTCAGTTTAAAAAGATGACCTAGTGTTTATGTAACTCGAAATTTTTATTGAACTAGATATTTTAAATTTTTAAATGCATAGATGAGATGCTGCCAAGTTTCCTTTACTAATGATTTTGTAAATGATATGCTATACAAAGATATAATAATAAACTCTACTTTTCCTTGTTGTAGTTGTAGTGGTGGAACTATCAAAAATTTAATATTTTCTATTTTTAATGTGTACGGTATAATTCATCTGGGAAGATGCAGGTACTGTATTTAAAAAAATAAATAAATAAAAAGATTATTTTGGAGAAAAGCTTTAAAAGTGTACACCAGTGGTTAAGTCAATGAATTCATGTTCCCAGGTGGAATACACATGATAAAGCAGCAAAAACACTTGAACTCTTGAAGACCCCACTACTCACAGCAATGCGGAAAGTACAGTTTGGTAGCCGAGAGTGTATAGGTAAATATGGAATATTTGTTTTAATAAAATAGCATGACAATGAACTGTTGGGCAATTATCATGAAAAAAGGCAGATTTATACCTCAGGCAGAAAAAAAAAATCTTTCCCAACCCTGCGCTGGTTAAAGATCAATCCTTCATTCAGAACTGAAGTATGCTTTGTTTCCATAAAAATGATGGCTGGTACTTATAAACCTGTGTATGTCCATGATGAGATAAGAAAAAAAAAATCTTATCAACATGGGCATGTTTGACGAAGGAGCGCATGGGGTCAGAGATATGGCCGTGTACTTATGAAATGCGGATTAGCCTACGTGTCATCTCCTAAATCCTCTACCCGCGTAATCCAATAACAACTGACTGTGACATTGAATAACGATTGATCTCTGAGAACAAAGGGCACATCTGTGCACTTGAACCCATTGTGCCTGATCAATGAATCATATTTTCCATCTACTATGTAAAAGCCCCTTTAAGTGATACTCAACAAAAACACAAATGTACACCATTAGGCCTTGAATATATTTGCATGGAGTAGGTCTGCTCCAAAATTCTCTTTAGAACAGAATCAACATTCAGGTCCTGGAATAATTGGTGACGTTCCACCATTAATACGCTGTTGTTTAGGCTTAAGTGACTCATTAGTTGGTATTCAGGTCTCAAGAGCTTGAGCAATCTAGGCGATATTAACCCTTTGATGTTCTGCTTAACTTTTTGGTAGACACTCAAATTTTGAGTCACCGTACTGTATGTGATTTGAAAATTGTGCCGGATTTGCCCTGATTGAGCCATCTCTACCGCACGGTTGAGGTTTGATATGCGAATTCATCCAATAGAGGTAATTGTGTCTTCAGCCGTTTCAATTGCTTTGTAGCATATCTGTCATGGAGGCACCAGAATCCGCACCTAACTACATTTCCCAGAATGCAGGGCAACATACAGTATAGGCTGCCGAGGACTCTAATTCCCATTACACACACTCCAACACAGCTCATCACTGATAATCTGAAGCTAAGCTAATGCCCTAAAAACATTTGCATCACCAGACACAAAGTGAGCATTTTACTGTACGTGACCTTCTGGTTTGTTTGTTGTAAATGCATTGATACTTTTACCATGAAGCAATATCTCAACCATTTGGAAGAGGCCTATGCTAGAGTCTTTATTACTCGGCCAAGGAAATAAAAAAAATGCAAGCTGTTTTTTTGTTCATGAGGATGTTAAATTGTTAAGGTTCTACAAACTCGCTGGCAATTCCAGAAATCACACGATAAGCACCAAAAAAAGCAATTATCGTGTTTTTTTATTATTATTCTTCAACCAATTAATTAATTGTAAAACTAATAATAAAAACCTTTTATTAACATAATCATTATTTGGCCTAAGCACTATATTACTTTTTTTTTTTTTACGTGTGACCTTCACTTCCCAATATACACAACCCAGGTCATCCCTTCTTTCTGGGTCATGGCATATAATTAGACAAAGATTAATCATTCCAGCACGGAAATCACACGAATAATCACAACATATGTGATGACCAGCTAGTAGTCCCAACAGACTGAAATGTTCAGCACGATCCTCCAAAGGCACAGAATGCAAATCTTTTCTTTCTTTCTTTTTTTTCCACCCTTTTCACAAAAAGTGCTTATAAAAATATATTAGCCTGGTCATTTATCAAAAGTTTGTTTGCTTATTCTGAATGTCACTCAGGCAGGCAGCCAGTGATGTGTGCAGTCGCAGCTGTAAAAGCGCAGCGTGAAAAAAACACGTCGTGAACTTCGCTTTGATCAGATGTGCGTAGCACGAAGGCAGAAAGTGAAAAGTGGATATATTTCAAATTCTTCATGTTTACTTTGATCAGAGCTTCATTTTTGTTAATATATTTTGAATTACTGACATTATTATTGCCTTGATGTTGTTTTACTCGCCGTGAGACTTCTTTCCCCTGAGGCTCTTGGACAGTTTTGAGAGAAGGCTCTGTAACACGGGTTACAGCATTGGCTAGGCGACGCGCAAATCACTGACACCGATTTGCCACATGGATGCCTGGAAATTATATAACCCCAATGACATATCCTGTTTTCAGTCATCTTTAATTACACACTAAGGAATGAGCAAAGCACCAGTCAGTAACTGTATACCTTCATGAACGTTAACTAGATCCATATCACAATCCATGTTGTTACCACAGCTGATCATCTGATCAGTACATCTGATTCGGCATAGGTTTTACACTGGATGTTCCTCCCTGACGTATTTTATCCATCCGGGCTTGGGACATCGCTAACATCTGTCTGCCATTTGAAATGCACGTAAGGCGTTTTATAATTGGCCAGCTCATTATTTGGGCCACGTTTCCAACCTATTGCGACATGCAGATTATGCAAAGTATTATGCAAAGTCACCACTGGACTTGCATAATATGCATGTCGCAATTAGTTGAAAACGTGGCCCATATTAGAAAGCAAGCTAATAGCAGTTGATTGTGATGTAAAGACACCATTGGACCTTTAATCGTATGCAAGTTCTATAGAAAATTTACAGATCACAAAGTTAGGTAACAGTGATGATCTAAGTTAAATGTGCATGACTTTCCTAAAAGCATTTATTTATTTAGCCAGACATTTAGGGAAATACACAGCAGAAATTTTTATACGGGTCTGAAACATTCAAACAAAATTTTTATGCCAACAAGTCTAACAAGTCTATGTTATGGTATGATGTAGGCATGGTGGTGTAGTGGTTAACACTGTCGCCTTGCACCTCCAGGGTCCGGGTTCGATTCCCGGCCAGGCTCAATTCCTGTCTCTGTGTGCATGGAGTTTGCATGTTCTCCCCGTGCTTGGTGGGTTTCCTCCGGGTACTCCGTTTTCCTCCCACACTCCAAAGACATGTATGTTAGGTTAACTGGGATTTCCAAATTGCCTGTAGTGTGTGAATGAGTGTGCGAGTGTGTGTATGCCCATTGATGGATTGGCTACCTGTCCAGGGTGTACCTCCTGGGATAGGCTCCAGGCCCCCCGTGACCCTGAATACAGGATTAAGCGGTATAGATGAGTGAGTGAGTGAGTTTACAAGGCTTAAATTGGAATGCAAACGGTCATATAAAATATGGCATGCAAGTACAGTGATGACTCATGTACATGATATGCACATATATAGGGAGCTGGCCAATTACAAAACAATTCAGGAACAAGCAAATATATACTTTTACCACCATTATAGACCACGTCTTCTTGTTTGCTAATAATACTTATGTATATAATTCTTTCCATGTGCTTCTGTTGCTGTAGTAAATAAAATATTAATATTTCTTTCATTCATACTTCATCTTGAGAGACTGCTCTATCCTAGACAGTGTTATGGAAGATCTGGACCCTGTTCTGTGAATACCGGATTGAAGGTGGGAAAACACTCTGTATGGGACTGCAGTCCATGGCAGAGCACCTTGCATCACCAAAACACACATTTAACTGACTTGGTCCAGTCCAGGCAGGAGGTAAAGAGGAAACCTGAAGAACCTAGCAAAAGTCCATGCAGAAATGGGAGGAATTTAATATGGAGCGAAAGACTACATAGAGCTCGGGGTCAAGCTGAGGACTGTGGAGTTGAGACAAAGCAGAGTGACTCGCTGTGCCACGAAACCACTCCAAGTATCTATTAGGGATGAGAATCACCAGGGATCAACCGAGAAGAACACAACAACTGGCTGCCGATTCGATTTGTGATGTGATTCTGTAACTATAAATTTTTCAAAATAATTTTCTACATAGAAAATTATCATCTTTTTGTCACAATTCTAAACAAACTTGGCAAATGATTAACTCCCACCACACAGGCTGCTGTGCTCACCGTCGGTGTGTAAATAGTTTAGAGTGTATCGCCTGTAGGATTTTAGAGGAACTGCAATCTCAAATGTAAATGTATTCATTAAAAAAATTATTTTCTATTTATTTATTTATTTATTGTGATACATAAATGAAGTGTCCTCCTCGTAACAAACGTATCAATTATAAACATTATAGATGGGAGGGCATCTGTAATATCTATATTGATAAATTTGTTTTCATTAGTGATTATTTATGTATACACACAAAGCAGCGCTGGCTTACTGGTAGGCGTCTCATCCACCATGCAAAAGGCCATGACTGGTTTCTCACTCAGCCAATGCCCCACTGGGGTTACAGGGCACCCTTAGTGCCGGTCCCAAGCCCATATAAAAATGAGAAGGCTATGTGAAGAAGGGCATCCAACATAAAAACACAACAACCTGCGCCAATCAAATGTACATGGCTCTTTAAATATATATATATATTATCCCATGGGCCAAAACAACCAGAGATTACATTTCCAAACTGGTGAAAAGTTTGCATTACACCCCAGCAGAAAAGACACAGAGTGGAAATTCGATCGCTTCATCCGTGCACGTGTTGTTAAATGAGACAGAAAAGGTCTGACATCTCCCAACCACAGTATGTGAGTGGACAGCAGCCAAATATTTAGTCATTAAAGCCTGTTTCTTTCAGGAGATCATTAAATGAAGCAACTCGCCTCATTCCAACTCCATATGTCTGGCCTGGCAGGACGGTCACATTCCAGTGAATAAGACTTCCTGAGCAGACAATAAGGTGCAGTTTAAGTATTGCGATTTGGTGTAATTCTGATCACACCTGCCACTTTTGCATACAGGGTATTAAATGGGTATGTCGGATTAGTGCGTTAAATCATGGACCGTGTTTGGAAACATGTACTGTACATATCCATAAGGCATTCATCTAATAATCCACACACACACCAGGTATAATCCTGGTCTAATTTTCAAAATCCACACCGATTCGCAACTGGGGAAAGATATAAATTGAGGATTATCCGTGACTGGATAACTGGAAGATTGGTTTTATGTAATATCACAGGGTACCTGGGAGCAATTAAGTGTCTAATGAGTCACAGGTCAGGATTGAGCAAGGAATGAATGCACAAGTGGATAGAAAATATATATGAGGTTTTGTTTATAAAGTAATAATGGAATGTTTCTGATAAAACTAAAAAAAAAATAATAATAATAAAACAGGTTATAGGATTTCCCAGGAGTTGTAGAAGTTCAAAAGAGAGTTGTTTTAAATCCTGGCCCGATTCTAATCTCTAAAGGGACTTTACCTCACTCCTCCAGACGACGTACTCGTGAGCCGCGCTGTGCTGCGCTTTCCTCTGCAGCCACCTTCTCGGGGAAAAGATGGTGCCTGAGGAGCCCGAATTGGCGAACAGGTTCAAATCCCAAGCCGTGTTCCTTTTCCCGCTTTTAAAGTCATAATCGAAGTGGAAGCTCGAGGACGGGGACGTGTCGAACGGCGTCGCGGGACTGGAGAGCGACGGAGACAGCAGATGATGCGCCGTGGTGAGCTTGGAGTGCGGCTGAAGGTCGGATTGGGACGCGGCCGCCTCCTCCGCCTCCTCCTCGGCGCCGCGCTCGAGCTCGGCGCGCGCGGAGTCCGACTCGGCGTCGCAGTTCCGGATGATCGCCGGGTCTAAGCTCCGGGTCTGGCGCAGCCTCCGCTTGGTGATGCTCCTCGAGGCCGGGGACGAGCAGGAGAACACGCTGTGGAGGAGCCCCTGCGCCGACGCCATGCTCGCGTCTTTTTCTCTCTTTCTTCTTCTCTTTTTTTTTTTTTTTACTTCACTCACAGGTCTCCAAAAAACCTCTCACGCGTTCCCCATGGTGAGAAAGGCTGCATCGCTTATTTTATTATTATTATGAATGTCCTACCCTAATATTCTAAGCATGAGTGTTTGTTTTATTAAGTAGGGGGGAAACGCGCGCTGTCCGCCTTCCTGCTGGAGATCTGGTCGAGTTTGGGAGGGAGAAAGTGCTTTGGAAACTCCTGTTGTCTTCTCCCCTCCCTCCACAATCCCACTCTCATTCAAGTAACCACTGAACAAACGTTTGTTGTTTGTTTGTTTTTCTAATCAGGAGCCTGGCAAGACTTCTAGGTGTTTGTTTTGCCCCCAACATTATCATGATCTTCATAAATCATTTTGAACTTTTTCATTTTTCATCTTCATTTATTAATAAAAAAAATCTGCCAAAATATGGTATTGGTGATAAAAAAGTGTCTCAACTAGGTGAAAAATGGAATTTTCAGATCGGATCATACAGTATAACACTATTGTTCATAAGACTTAATGCTTCTTATTTCCCGATCCATGGTTCGGTTTTTTTTTTTTTTATAATATGTATGCACATTTATATTTGTATCAGATAAACAGAAACACATTTGCTAAATACAGTTTCATGCCCAGCACTGTCGCCTTGCACCTTCACGGTCCATGTTCGATTCCCGGCCAGGCTCGATTCCCGTCTCTGTGTGCATGGAGTTTGCGTGTTCTCCCCGTGCTTGGTGGGTTTCCTGCGGGTACTCCGGTTTCCTCCCACAGTCGAAAGACATGCAGATTTGGTTAATTGACGTTCCCAAATTGCCCATAGTATGTGAATGAGTGTGTGAGTGTATGTGTGTGTGCCCTGCGATGGATTGGCACCCTGTCCTTGTACCCTAAGCCTCCTGGGATAAGCTCCTGGCCCCCCCGTGACCATGAACACAGGATAAAGCGGTATAGAAGATGAGTAAATGAGAGAGTTTCATGCCCTCTTGTGTAGTGTCCGTAACTTTTTTATTATTATTCAAAGCTTTCAATGATCTTGATTGTTATTTAGATTTAAAAGTGATTTAAAATGTATTATTCTAAAATGCAAACTTGTTAAGATATTGCAACATGAATTTGGCATGGTTACGGACACTACAGATTTTTTGCTTTTTAAGCCTTTACCTAAAACCAATTCAAGCAGCAATTTTACAGGTCATATGCTTCTAGAAGCTTACGCTGATTTTAGTATCAATACTCAAAGTAATATGAATAATTAGCGTTTTAAATTATTATTCTTTGAAGCAAGACAGTATAAAAATCATATAAAATCATCTCTCCAAAACTGCTGAATTTAGCAATTTTAAAGTCGTTCTGAATAAGGACGTCTGCCAAAATGCCTAAATGTAAATTTTTGGGAAAGCAAGAATGGTTAACATCACTTCCATGTTGCAACAAATTCAGAAGTAGCTTCTTTGGCACACACTTTTTCTATATTATATGTATGTATAAAATCTGCATCAATACTGTGTTTTGACTGGAGGCTTAGTGGTTAGCACTGTCACCTTGCACTTCTGGGTTCGATTCCCACCGCGGGAATTGTATACAGGATAAAGTGGTATAAACGATTAGTGAGTGAGTGAATAACGCATTTTATTTCTGAGTGCCTTTCAAACACTCAAGGACACCTTACATAACAATGTAAAAGCATCAAAGCACCATAAAACTACAGTAAGCCCCTACATACGTACAAACATTTGAGTAACAAACTTTTAAACATGTGTTCACTCTCTGCAAGTGGTTTTGGTGTATATTTAATTCCCACCTCAGTGTCTGTGTGCATGGGGTTTGCATGTTCTCCCTGAGCGTGGTGGGTTTCCTTTGGTACTCCAGTTTTCACCCACAGTCCAAGGACATACAGGTTAGCCTAATTGGCATTTCCAAATTGCTAGTAGTGTGTGTCAATAACAACTGCCTCCGAAATGACAGGTGTGTCCAGGCTGAGGAGTATCTATCGCCCAATCAGACCAAAATGCTGGAGAACAAAAAAAAGATATAATATATATACAGTATAGCAGAAGAGGATCTAAGAGGGCAAGAAGGTGAATGATTCCAGAGAAATATGACAGTGCTAGCTTATGAAGAGCCTTAAAGGTGTGAACCAGAATCCTACAATCTGTCCGGTATTTCGCAGTAGGTTTGCTAAAGAAGAGAGGACGGAGTTCTAATAAATGATACGAGCAGCTGAATTCTGGACCATTTGATGTTTATGTAGCGTCTTGAGAGCCGAGACCAAAGAGAATAAATTTACAGTAGTTAGCACAGGATGTAATCAGGGTGTGGACAAGAATAGCAGTGAATAAACCACGCTTGAAGCTACACTCCAAAAACCAGTGGAACGCTTTCCAGGAGATTGAAAGCTGTTATAGCTGCAAACCTGGAATCAGATGTTCAACAAGCACATCTGCACACATACTTTCGACCTTAACGTGCATAAAATGCATGTAAATCCCCCACCCTGAAGGTGGATTTCCACAAGGTGCACATCCTTGACATTGCATTCGGGACACGGTTTTGTTCCACGGCTTAATATCCACTTGGAGCATTTCAGAAGCAAAGCACCTTCTTGTGTTGCTACTTTTTCTTTGATCTTTCCTTGATTTTTGTGCCTCTACAATAGTCTACACTAGTTTACTGGTTTGATTCTGTTTATTATTGTTATTGTCTACTTTGTCATGCTGTAGACTATAGGCAAAGCCAGACAACCAGGATCAAAGATTTGAGGTTGGGTTTTTGTTGTTAAAAGTACATTCATCCATAATGAATATCTTCGACATCTGGCCCCGTACGAATATTCATAAGCAAAGTACTACATGACTGGCAAGTTGAACTGGTTTCAGTAGCATACCAGAAGTTGCCTCTGTAAAAAATAGAGACTACACGCAAATCTTGAGACATAGCCCTTCCTGAAACCTGCTGCACCGCATCTGGCGGAATCCCAAGTATTGACCAGAGAGGCAACAATCAACTGTAGTGGCCATGGCCGGAATCGTGGACCACTCCTAGTGGAAATAAGGTTTAAATGCTCCTTAAGTTTTCTCTTTGGAAAAAGAAATAAATAATTCATCACCAATAAGGAATTGTATACTGTTAAAGAGTCATCGAGCCTGGGACACTTTATACTGGGAACACTGGTTGTCAGAAGAAAACACACCCTGGATGGAACACACAAATTCCCACACTGAATCACACACAGGGACAATTGTAACTGATCCACTTATATGCATGTTTTTGGAAGATGTGAGTAAAACTCAGAGGACACCTGACCAGAAAAAACCTTGTCCCATATTTTAACTGGGTTTCTTTCTTGTGCTTTCTAGCAAACACCATATAGGATTAATTCATGTGGGCCCTCTTAAGTAATGGTTTCTTTCGTGCCAATGCTAGAGTCCTGTTTTAGGGAGAATTCCTGACATTGTAAACTCGGAAAGTTCTCCAAATCATTTTCAACCACTGAACATTGTAGACTTTTGAGAGTCATGGTTGGATTGTTGGTTTCTATTGCCAGTCCTGGTAATAAGCAGCTGGGTGGTATGATACATCTGAAACTTTCTGATCATGGACCCATCAGTGCAGAACATTCCAACTATTGGATATTTTCTTATAGCCATTTTTACTTTATGCATCTCAAAGAGACAGAATGCTCATTTGTCTTCATTCTCTCAGTGATTTCCCAACCAAGCAAAGGGTGGTTTTTATATCCAGATAAACAACCTTTCATAAGGACACACAAGTTGTACCCTGATTATGTGTAATTATGGTTAAACAAGTGTTACTGGATATTCGGGGGGGGGGGGGGGATACTTTTGCTGGCCATTGTATGTAAATTTGGAAACATTTTCTTTTGCCTCTGCATAAACGGAAAGATGTGTCACAATTTGTGTCTGACACCATGTGTTTGTTAGTGCGTATACAGCGGCGACTGAGGGGGGGAAAAGGGCAACCGAACCACAAGCCACTGGGGGAGGGAGTGTTCTGATAAAGCCGCTTATGAAGAGACACTGCTTGATAGTGATAAGAGTTCAGTCAGATTCTAGCAGTCTAAAAACAGAGAGAGGAAAGCGGCAAGGAGAGATAAAGGGTGCATGAGGCAGGACGTGAATACAGACAACATGTCGATGGTTGACCGGCTTTTCTTTGTACACCCAGATTGAGGTAATGAAGATATAGGCGAGGGTCAGGAAAATCATGGCCTTTCTCGTCAACTCCCACCTAGCAATCCCATCCCCATATTCAGTACTGTTGTTATACTCTATTAGCTTTAGTATTTGATTAAGTCAGCCCTTTGAAGGCCTGATAGAACAAGCAAATATTATTCTAGTCTAGAGATGCAAATCCATTTAGCGAAAGCAACTGGAGTGGAGAATCCAACATGGAGATGAGCAGTTCGGGGAAGAATGTTGCTCAGAGGTCTGTGATAAATGTACAGATGTATAAATGTACAGAAGACGGTTTCTTAACTGCTATTGCCTTCTTCACCATTGTCCAACAGTTTTCTATTGGGTTTAGATCTGGAGATGACCCAAGCCATGGCTCCAAAAACTTTAATTTATTGCACCATTTTTTCAGTTAATTGGCACAACTGTTCAGCCAAATACGTTTATACTAATTAGTAAAACCACCCGTTTATGCACAGGGAGAACTGTAATACATGGCACACTGTATGTTGTCTTACCACCTTTTGCCATATTTGTGTATATAGTGGATTACATACTCTAGAAGCAAAGTATTTAATGTCCATCCTCCGACCCAGAAAAGGCTTTACTTAAATTTGCAACATCACAATCAGATTTTTTTCTCTCCTCCTTTTGAAGGGATTGTTTAGAAAAATCAAATGCAATTAAATTATTCAAATGCCATCAGAATGATTTAGGGAGCAAAAATCTAAAAACAACCTAAGTGATAAGTATTCTTATCCTACCCTCAGTCTGAATTGTGCTTTTGTAGCGATTACAACACTGAGTTGTCTCAGATGTCTCTTTGAGTTTTGCATGTTAAATTTTTTTATTTTCTTCCAATTTAGATAGTGGATGTTGGCAGACAGCAATATTCCGATCTTGACACAGACTTCTGACAGGATTAAGGTCTGGGCTTTGACTTTACCTTTGCAAAAACAAACCGTCTTTTTCAAGACATTCCTTTGTAATTTTGGGCTCTGTAATTGGCTGCAATATATGTTTTGATCCTGAATATCTGTTGCACCTGGTTAAAGCTGATTTGTGGTGATTTCGATTTGTGCATTGGCAAAGTTGAATTCAGTCCAATGTAGTCTAACCTAATCATCTTGTAATTTTATATACTGCTTAGCCTGTATACAGGGTCACAGGAGGCCTGGAATCTTCGGTTATGAGGCGGGTTACACCCTGGATAGAGTGCTAATCCATTGCAGGGCACACGTGCACACAACACACACACCTGTTCCTACACTATGGGCAGTTTTGGAATACCAGTTTGCCTAATCTGCATGTCTTTTGACTGTGGGTGGAAACCAGAATACCCGGAGCAAACCTACCAAGCACAGGGAGAGCATACAAAGTCCACACACACATACACACACACACACACAGAAGACCTAAAGCAGGAATCGAACCCTAAACCCTGGAGATGCGTGGCTGCAGTTCTAACCACTATGCTACAGTGCAGCCTCTAATCTAATCTAATCGGTCTGATCGAATCAATCTAATCTTTTTACTTACATAGTTATCAGGAGTGCCACATCGCTTCAGCTTTTCATTATAAAATACAGTTTTGTACCTGTGTTTGTCAGTTGGTATGTAATGATAATACCTATTCCTGTGACTTCATTCAAATAAAACCAAACATTCAAAATTCAAACATATTGCCCGGTCACATTCAACGTTTGATGTTAAATAATTACTGGAGAATGTGAGCATTCACCAATTCTATAACTGTCTAAGAAGGTAGTCTGGTTAGTTTCCTTTGACAGGAAAGAATATTACAGTAAATTGTAATTATTAAAGTAAATTGCGATTAGACTTTTGCAATGCCCTGTAGGTTGGTCTTCCATGTTCCAAGTTAAATAGTTTAAAGTTGGTCCAGAATGCTGCTGCATGCCTCCTACATGCATTGGGGAGCCTGTAACCGCGATCCTGGCATCTTTGCACTGGTTGCCAATTACGTATACCAGTACTGCCAATTACACATTCATACTGATGTAATGCAGCCTCACTTTTTAGCCTGTTCATTGGATGTTCCAACCAGTTCCCTTTACATGTACCAAAGATGAAGTATACAACTAGAGGTGATCTAGACCTTATATGTAAAGGTCTGCACTGATTTTGGAAACTTTTAAGAATTTATTAAGACTTCTTAAGAGTTCTTTTCTTTAGCTTTTAACCAAAATGGATCTTGAGAAATTTGTTGCTTCTCTGATGTGGCTGTGAGTCTGAGATTGTTCATTTTTACCTTTGTCCTGGTTGTGAATTGTAAAAGGTGCTATATAAATAAGCATTGATTTGAATTGAATTGAAAATTGATTTTAATTCTCTGTAGAAAATCTTCTCATGTGACGTGCAAAATGTTCACAGTTTTCACACAAGATTGAAACCAGAAGTTGGGCTTGAAGGTGTTGGTTAGTCTTTTTTAAACTCTCACTCACTCTCACAAAATTCATCCTGTATACAGGGTCTCAGGGGGCTGGAGCCTACGCCTAAGTGTGTGGAACACTGACATTATACCGTAACTCACCACAGCCCTTTTGGGTCACATGACATCAAACACATGCACCGGTTTTGAATTTGTTCATGTTTTCAAGTTAGAGTCAGTATGTAAACAATTATTGTTGCTTTAGCATGTTAGCATTTACCTCATGTTTTCTGGTTCATCTTCTTAGCTCATGATCTTGACTCAATCTTGATAATGTTTGTTCGTATTTCACTGAATTTGATTAGAAATCATCTGCACTTTTATCTGTCTCACTTCTTCATGTGTAACTATATGAGGTTGTATGAAAATGAAGAAAAAGTCCTCCTCTCTCCCCATACAGTATACACCTCAGTCAATGGGTTTCTAAAAGATGTAAAACAGCATAACAACATAAATTAGCAAGAAAATATAAACATTTACCTCAGAAAATGATTCAATATGCTTACAGTAAGTAATTAAATACTCATACTAAATGAGGCTTTTCTGTTGCCTTGAACTCCATTTAATCTGAAAAAAAAAACATGTTGAGGTAAAGTTATCTACATTACAGTAGCTGCCTGTAGTTAGTATTTTAGCTTGTTTTCTTTGCTAACGCTAGTCAAATTGTGGCTCATTGTAGGTAAATACTGGCTAATTGCAGAACATAATTCTTATATTAGTAATCTTCTGATTAATTTCTTAGTTTATGGGAGAGGAGTAGCTCAGTGGTTGAGGCACTACGGTTCAGAAGGTCCCAGGTTCAAACCCCAGCACTGCTAATTTGCCACTACTAGGCTCTTGTGTAAGGCCTCAACTGCTCCGATGAGAATAACAAGATAAAAGTACAAGTTGCTCTGGATAAGGACGTCTGCCAAATGCTGTAAATGTTTATTAGCACAGTATAAGGCAAAAGCCATATGTGTTTTCACATCGAAATATGCCATGAACTTAAATGACTTCATTCAAATATGTACTTTTTACTTTGTGAATCTTTTTAAAGATTTCTTTACTAAATATTTATGGTGAGATACATCTACTTTTAACACATTAGCTATCATTTAACTAGTATTTCTCAAAATCATTAGATTTAACCTTCAGTACTAGATCCCCATCCATGTCTATCCACCTTGGAACCACTGTAGTCGAACTAGGCAAGATGGAGGACCTAAAAGTACTGAAAGGCCACCTTATTCTCATTTCACGACCACGGTAGAACCTCCGGTCAACATTCACATACACATTTTCACACTCGGGCAATTTGGGAATGCCAGTTAGCCCAATCTGTCTTTGGGCTGTGGGAGGAAACGGCATTACGTAGCTGGAGGAAAGAAACCCACCAAGCTCAAGGAGACCATGCAAACTCCATGCACACAGGCCTGTGGCAGGAATCGACCCCGGACCCTGGAGGAGCAAGGCAACAGTGCTAACCACTAAGCCAAAGTGCCACCAGTAATAGAACTGTTGGTATGTTTCATACTATTTTGAATATGAAAGTGTTATCATTCAGTACAACTATACAGCCATGACGATACTGTATGTTCAATGTAAGTTCAGAACAGAAAAGAGAGAGAAGCAGTTTTTTTGACAGATTGAGGTAAAGGGGCCTCTTACCCTTTTTGCTCTCTCCACACACACACACACACTTTGGGTGGGACATGGAGAAGGCAGCCAGTGGTGAAATCAGTTGAACAGAACCCAGCATTGACCCATGGGTCTGAACAGAGGATGACATCACTGCACGCTTAAGCCCACACAACACACAAGACACTTGCACAAATACCAAGAGACACATTGTTTCAATAGGACAATGCAGGATAAGAATGTGTATTGAGACAGATATGAATAAAATTGCGATATGAATGCAATCTAAGAACTCGTTTTGTTATTACTTTATAATATTAATGTATGCATGCTGGCAATAACGATGTTTTAAGTACAATGTAACTCCTCAGATATGCTGCACTGTTTTCAAAACATTGTAAGGAGCTTGATTTGCCAAATCCCATGATTTTGGGTTGGACAATTATTGCAATCGTAAATGTTTTATATCATTTCACCCCTGAAGTGAGGAACACCATGAGAAACTATTTACAACCACAGCAATAAATCACGAAGCTTAACTCACAGGCTCTTGGCCTGAGAAAGAGCGAGCGGCCTTTCTTGCATCATTGCCTAAAGAAGAAAAAGTAAATATAAAGCATCGTATGGGATATTCCAAGTTGTTCATGTGGTTACTATATTGTTGTGTTTGGTGATAGCAAAATATTATATAACTACAACAATTATGTAAGGGCTGTACTGAAAGTAATGCAAAAGTGGGCATAACCTTTTTTTTTCATAACTGACACACCATTCAAAGTGACTAATCATTGTGACGTGTTTGCGACATCGTCGACCGCAACTCTCGAATCCTTCTTTGAAAATCCACTTTTTGCTGCAGTTGATTGTCTCCTACTGCATAATTTTGGTCTCCAGCGCTGAATTCTACTTCTTTAAAATGCTTCATACAACTGTGCTTGTCAGTGCTGTCATCTTATTAAAAAATTCTGTAGCACACTGGGAGACCAGAAAGGAGATTTTTAAAGAGGATTTGATAGCTCAAATGCACCACTTGTCATGGAGACTATGTTATATGGCATCTTTGTACAGTGGAAGAGTTAACCTACCAGGAATCGAACCCAGGACCTGGAGGTGCAAGGTGAAAGTGCTAACCACTAAGCCATCATGCTGCCACCTTTACATTAAAAACGCTTTACACTAAAAAAAAAAAAATTAATAATTGAAAACAGTGTCATCTTTCTTTCTGGCAGAAATATGAAATGGCGTACATGTAAAATCGCTATGTGTCATCCAAACATAATAAGCACAAAACTGGTTGTTGAACTGAACACATCATTAAGAAGGGTTAAGACCATTGTACAATGATTTAGACCTGTGAGTACACTGTTTCCCACACAAGGAGGACGACAGCCCTCCAGGTCTAGAATTGCACAGTTACAGCTGTCAAGGTTGTCAAGTTTCATAATCGAAAGTTAAACAGTGCTTTCATAAGAACAAGCTGTTAGGAAGTGTTGCAAGAAAGAAGCCTTCCTGAGAGAATTTCAGCACTGAATTTCAGATGTTTTGGTTGTAAGACTAAACGGGACTGCATGCAGGAATGAATCTTATCTACAGTATATGGTAAATTATGGATGTGAATCAGGATGGGTGCTTTGTGGCTGGTGCTTCAGGGGTGTTTGTGAAGACTGATGGATTGGTAAAGGCACTATTCAAGGCTATATAAAACGTTTAGTATGTTAACTTTTGCTAAAAAGATATATAAATTCCATGCAAATTACACAACAAGGGAAAATGTAGGCATAATCGATAAGGTTTCTACCAAACCATCCTGACCCAGATAGTAAAATTATTAGGGTCCAGTTCTGGCCCACCTCTACCTCTATGTTCACTGGGACACATACCACATGGTTAGTTTATTATGATTTTTTTTAAATACTATTTTAAATGTTTCAAGTTAAAATAAACTATTTGTGCATGCTCTTTATACAGTTTGAGCAGCCTGATTCAAATCTATAACTTAAATTTATCTGAAACCTACTGAATATTTTCAAGCCTATAAACTTGCATTGAAATATCTTTCATGGTTCAAATGTAATGGCTACTGCAATTGTCTTTAAAATTCACAGAGTTTTTAGAAAACCTGTTGTTGTTGTTGTTGGTCTTTCGGTTGTTCCCGGCAAAGTGTCGCCACAGCAGGACATCCAATCCGCACACAAGCTTGGCACGGGTTTTTACGCCGGATGCTCTTCCTGACACAACCCTCGCATTTTATCCAAGCTTGGGACTGACACTTCATCCAGTGGCTGAGGTTTGGGCAGTGGCTGGGAATTGACCCCGGGCCTCCCACATGGCAGGAGCGAAACCTACCACTGAGCCACCAATGCCCCCAGTTTGTAGAAAACCTGTAGTCTTTCATAAAAGTTTCTGTTTCATATGATATTCATAATGCTGATAAAATGGGGAATATTTTCACAATGTTAATGATTATAGGAATTTTGTTTAACAATCACATTAAACAATCACATCCTTCTTCACACTGGAACTGCCCAATATCAGTTCAAATGTTTGCACCCCTCTTTGGGAGCATAATAGATAGGATAAGATTCAGTTATTTTTCACATGTACTTTACAGCACAGTGAACTGTTTTTTGTCACATATCTCATTTAGGAAGCTAGGAACAAAGCACAGGGTCAGCCGGGTTACAGACCAGATAGGGTTAAGGGCCTTTCTCAAAAGCCCAACAGTGGCAACTTGGTGGTGCTGGGGCTTGAACCCCCTTATTTCTTCATATTAAAATAAATTACATTCAATTATGTAGATTAAATGAAAGAAATGAGAACAAATGTTTTGCTGTGACACTTTTTGCAAAGTAAATTTAAAAATTGGTTGTTTATGTATCAACCTCTGTAGCGACCTCATTTCCCCTCTCGTCTGTTCCAACCGCTCCGCATTCAGCATCACCAGTGTACTAATCACCGGCCTGATCATCTGTCATCATCTGCACCTGTTTCCCCCTTTCGTGCCTTTATAATAAATGAGATTTTTTATGCTTGATTGATTTATAGGTCACTGTGTGACTTAACAAACATAAAACATTCCTCTGAAACTGCTCAATTACAGAGACTGCACTAAAATAAGAGCCAAACATGAGAGCCAAAACAGTCCTTCAGGAAACCTGGGGAGCTATTCCTCAAGATTATAGTAAAAATAAAAGTCTGACTCTTTGTATGCAAAATATGAATATCACAAATATAGACAATGTGCAGTATATATTCTTCAAAGACGATACACCGGAAATACACAAAATACAAGCACTATACAGGTTAAATAAAGACGGCATAGAGAATATGTGTAATACAGACCAAGAGGTTTAAAACGCACTCGTTTATACTTAAAGCTTTAATAGTAACCCGGATAAAAGCACAAAATGAAATCGTTCTCACTTTTCACAAAAGGGCTATCTGTCTCTCTCTGTGTGTAAACTCACAAGTTGAAGCTCTGCCAAGAGCTCCTAAATTTAGAAAGGAATGTGCAGCTTTAAGCTAACTGAACATAGTTAACCAGAAACACATTTTTTTTTTTTTTTGGAATTTCAGAAGTAAACAGTGTGCAAGGAATGAGGCTTTCAACATGTGCCGTCTACTAGGGTTAATCAGAGAAAACTTAAAATATATGTCACATATGACCTATTACATACAACCTAGGCTAAATATACTTATACTGTATAATATATCTTACAATGTGCCACAATAATGTTTAAATTTTTTTTTATCTTTGTTCAATTTATGACATAAAAAGTAAAGTTTTTCCATTTCAAGAGAGACTGTGTTAACATCTTTTCAATTAAAAAAAATCACCTAAATCTGTTATTTATCAAGGGGTGCCTAAACTTTTGCATAAGACTGTATGTAAACTCCGTTTTTTACAGCTTTAGATATTTCTTGTGGCAAAGTAAATCTTTCTTCATATCCGAAGTATTCTTTAAAAAATGAATGAATTAATGACAGATTTTTTCCAGCGTTAATTTACAGAATTCCAGTTGGGTCAGACGTTTACATACACCAAGTTGTGCTCAAACAGTCTTGAAGATTTTTATTAAATGCATATATTAACAAAAGTATCTGATTGGTCATTTGAAAAAAAAATTTCAAACAGACACCTCATCATTCAGAATAGAGGCAAAGATTAACGTCCCGCGATGAGCATCCTTTGGTCTAAAGGTTTTACCTGAACTTAAAAACAACAGCAAAGAATATACAAGGTTGAGTACAAGTCCAAGTGAAGGTCAAGGCATTAGTTAATAAAGTATATACTGTACACTCACCAGCCACTTCATTAGGTTCACCTGTTCAACTGCACTTCAACCCAAATATCTAATCAGCCAATCACTCAATGCATTTAGGCGTGTGGACATGGTCAAGACAATCTCCAGAAGTTCAAACCGAGCATTAGAACGGAGAAAAAAGGTGGTAATGATTTTGAAGTTGGTGCCAGATGGACTGGACTGAATATTTCAGAAACTGATTATCTACTGGGATTGTCATGCACATCCATCTCTAGTGTTTACAGAGAAAAGATCAACTAAACAGCGGCTCTCCATGTGAAAACTCTTGGTGCCAGAGGTCTGAGGAAAATGTTCAGACTGGTTCAAGATGATAGAAAGGGAACAGTAACTACAACCCGAGGTGTGCTGAAGAACATCTCTGAAGACGGCATGTTAAACCTTGAAGTACGTACAGTAGATGGGTTACAGCAGGGGAAGACCACACCAAGTGCTACACTGTGATTGGACTCAACAAACCATAAAAGATTGGAAAAGACGTTGCCTGGTCTGATTTCTGCTGTGACACGTTTAGATGATATTCTCAGAATTGTAGCGAAAAACAACATGAAAACATGGATTCATAGATGCTCCTGGTGGTGTAACGGTGTGGGGGGATGCCTCCTTTTCCTGGCACACTTCGGGTCCCTTAGTACCGCTTAAGCATTGCTTAAATGCCACATCTTACCTAAATACTATTACTGACCATGTGCTCCCTTTATGACCAGCAGGGTAATGTACTAAAATCATCTCGAATTGATTTATTAAACACGACAATGTGTTCACTGTACTCAAACCACCTCCACAGTCACCAGATCCCAATCCAACAGAGCACCTTTGGGATATGGTGGGATGGGAGAGTCACCTCATGAATGCACAGCTGACAAATCTGCAGTGACTGCGTGATGCTATCATGTCAATATGGACCACAGTCTCTAAGGAATGAGCAAGAAGTGACGCACAAGATTATAGACTCAGAGTATATTTGTCTATACCTTCTTATCCATGTGACATAATAATAATAATAATAATAATAATAATAATAATAATAATAAATACACGTAACCTCATCGCCCCCACAAACTCAAGACTATCATCCATCTTCATGGAACAAACTTTTATTCTTTGACAATTATTCTTCAACAGCTATTAATACAATACAGTACATGTGCTTATTATTTTATGCAGTCATTCGATTATGTTGTTAACAAACAGGGTTTGTTTGCATGCTGTGGTTACCAAATCTCTGAGTCTACTACCACTACTACTATGTCACGCACACGCACATGCACACACGTGCATGCGCACACACAGTTTCTTAAAGTTTGTTGGCAGGAACAAACTGAAGCACCAGAAGCCAAACACCATTACGACTTTGTTTGGAAACTAAGCTGATGAGATGAGACCAAATCTAAACTCTGACCACATGTTCTAACTCTCAGAAAATCAACTAAACAAATAAGTAAAAATTTGAGAGAAAGGAAGCCTTTAACCAGATCAAATAAAGTAAATCATATATGAAAACTTCCAAACGTTCTATACAAGGATGAGAAGCAGTTGGACAGAGCTGTAAGATTTCGTACTATATAAATAGACACTTCATTAGATACACCTGATGACCCCATTTTGCCTTCAGAACTGCTTTAATCCTTTGTGGCAGAGATTCAACAAGGGGCTGGAAACATTCCTTAGAGATTTTGATCCATATTGAGATGATAGCATCACACAGTGAGACTCACTGCGGATTTGTTGGCTTTAAGTACAGTGAACTCAATGACATGTTTAAGAAACCAGTTTGAGACGATTTTAGCTTTGTGACTTTGTGGTCATAAGGTGAAGACATGGTCAGCAACAACCCTTAGGTAGGCTGCGGCGCGTAAACCATGCTCAATTGCTCCAGGGACCCAAATTGTGGCAAGAAAAGGTGTGAGGTATCCCTATACTAGTACATCACTACGACCAGCCTGAACTCTTGATATAAGGCAGGATGGATCCATTCTTCCATGTTGTGATTTTGCAAGATTCTGATGATATCATCAGAAACTGAGACTCATCACACCAGACAATATTTTTTTTTAGTCTTCTAGTGTCTAATGTTGGAGAGCCCATGTGAATTGGAGCCTCAGTTTCCTGTTCTTAGCAGACAGGAGTGGCACCCAGTGTGTTCTTCTGCTTCTGTAGACTAACTACATCATGAAGTGTTGTGCATTCAGAGATGCTCGTCAGCATACCTCATGTGGAACAAGATGTTTTTTGAGTTACTTTTGCCTTTCTATCCGTTTGAACCGGTCTGGCCATTTTCCTCTGACCTCTGGCATCAACATGGCATTTTTTGCCCAGAGAACTGCTGCTCACTGGATAATTTTCCCTTTTTTCAGACCATTCTTTATAAGCCCCAGAGAAAATCCCAGTAGATTCAGCAGTTTCGGAAATACTCAGACCAGCCCGTCTGGCACCGACAAACATGCCACGTTCGGAATCACTTAATCACCTTTATTCCCAATTCTGATGCTCGGTTTAAACTTCAGCAGATTGTCTTGAACATGTCTACATGCCTTGAGAAAACAAAATGCTTTGAGTTGTGTGACATAAAATGTATAACAATCCATCTATCCAGGAACCTCTGTAGTCCAACTAGGAACTGTCGAGGCCAGTAGTGATTACCATTGTATTTATTCCCATTTTATGACCGCATTCACACACTCTGGAAATTTGGGAACGGCAATTAGTCCTAAGCCGCATGTCTTTGGAATGTGGGAGGAAACCCACCAAACATGGGAAGAACATGCAAACCCAATGCACACAGACATTGAGGTGGGAATCGAACCCGGACCCTGGAGGTGCAAGACGACTGTGCTAACAACATCATGTACTGTATAATACTCTGCAAAGGCCTTATTTTGATTCCAAACAGCCAGAATTCTCTTGTATTTTAATCTAGTCCAGAGCAATAGTTCTCCAGGCTTCCTGAAGGACTTTTTTGGCTCTCGTTTATGGAAATTTTTTGTTCTCATTTTCAGTCCAGTCCATGTACCTGAGCAGTTTCAGAGGAATGTTTTTGTTTGTTAAGCCACACAGTGAACTATGAATCATTCAAGCATAAAAATAGCATCTACCTAAATGCATGAACCGGTGAGAACCAGGTGCAGATGATGACAGGTCTTCAGGCCAGTGATTAGTATATTGGTAGTAATGCTGAATGCTGAGTGGGTGGAACAGACGAGAGGGGAAATGAGGTTGCTACATAATGAGGTTGTTACATAAACAACCCATTTTTAAATGGCATATTTAGGTACTTCGCAGTAAAGCATTTGTCCCCATTTCTTTAATTTAATCTTGAAGAAATTTAATATGAAGGAATGTGGGTAGCTCAAGACTTTTGCACCGTTTTATATGTTGGGAGTTTGAGCTAAATATTAGAATAGGAGGCCATGTGATCTCACTGACTGTAGAATTGGTATCAGTACCCGGAAGACAGGTTTCAGAGCCACTTCATCTTCTGGGCTTTTACACCTCAGTCTCAAAAAAGTTACACAAAATGGTAAAATTAAAATCTATCAAGCAGCAGTTCCGCAAACAGAAACATGTTCCATCAGCACCTTTGGCTTGTTTTGTACTGGGAAGTTATTTTATTAATTGGTTTCCTCAGCCTGTTCAGTGCCGTGGCTAATCACCAAGTCTGCGTTTGTGTTGGAAGTGCACACGTTAATCCGCCTCAGACCCAAACTCTAATGTTGTGTCCATTGTACTTTCTCCATGCTGTTTCTGTTTATTAGCACCTGATAACCACTGAACAAGAACAATGTCTTTAAACAGGCAAAACCGTAATAACCAGCAGTTCTCATATGAGCATCTCGCAAAGCTACGGTATACACACAACGTAATTAAGAAAATGTTAAGTCCTCGTATGAAGACATTGCAGTCTCACAGGGGTTTAACGATGATTCCTGGTCAAGCTCATCCACACACAACAGTATACAGTACATAAATAGAACAGATTCTGAGAGAGTTCACTTCCATGTGCATGTTTATATCTGGCTATGATTGGACACCTGCAGTGTTTATGTTGGCATGGTTGAAGGGTTTAAGCAGTGTAGTCAAACCAAATACAGCGGAAATCCCTTCAAGTATGAATTTTTACCAGAAGAACTGACATTTTACAAGTAATTTGCATCGGCATACGAAGCATTTTTCCGCATATGAACGAACGAACGAACTAAACTGAACCGAAGGTCGGCCAAGTTGCTCAAACGTTCAAAACTTGTTTGTGTCAGTTTAAAGCCAAGCGAACAAGTGTACGAATATTATGATTTTTTTTTTTTTTTTTTGTGCGTGTGTGTGTGTGTGTGTGTGTGTGTGTGTGTGTGTGTGTGTGTGTTTTTTATTTTATTTAATTTTTGGCATTTTGTGCAAGATTTAGTGAAGACATACCACCATGGGTCCCAAAAATGTTAGCAACAACGGTAGCAAGAAGAAAACGGAACCACTTATAGTGGAAATTAAGAAAGAAATCATCGCTAAAAAGCAGCCGGTGCTAAGAGGAACCATAAATTAAGGTTACGTGAGGTATAATATCTGTTTATTTCATGTTTTAATTCATTTCCAGTACATTTCTTTTCTAAATGTTTTGCTTGTTTTTATATGCAAAAATATGATCATAGTCTTGGAAATTGGTAATATTTTTGGGTGGATGGAATGAATTTCTGCATTTACATTAATTTGTATGCAAAAGCTCCTATCACCAGACAAATTTTTCTTTTTTACACCTCGCCTCCAGAACGAATTCAATTTGAATGCCGAGGTTCTGCTGTAATCATACAGAGACCCAAACACAATAGTATTTCCGGGTGAATTATCATACAGTTAATTTTTTAGCGCGGCGCCCTGGAACTTAATCTGCAACGTTTATAACTGCGTTTAATATTTACACTACAACAGATTCAGGGTCAGTTTTCTGTCATCATATGTAAAATGAAAAAAAAAAAGAGGCTGCTTCCAAATCATACCCACATTATGGCGTGAAATTATCGTACATTTGTGAATTTTTACTATTATTAATCGTACAAATACGACAGCAATACTGAGTTTAAGCGTTACAGTGAAGGTGAAAAAGAATGAAGACAGACTGCGACCTCTTGTGGAGGAAAAGCAGCATGTCAGCACCGCCTACGTAACAAATGCTCTAATTTCACATCATTTATCTGCACTCTTACAACAAAGAGTAAAGAGAAGCACAAAATCCGTATATTTAGTGTGGAGAATTTCTGACAGGCCTAATGTGGACAGGTTAGACTATTAAAATGATTACAATTAAAATTAATGTGAGCCTAATAGAAACAGTGGAATTATATAAACGCTGTAATATGAATACTTAACACACGCATTCACACACTACAGGCAATTTGGGAAGACCAATCTTGGATATACAGTATATATTTGGACTGTGGGAGGAAACCGGAATACCTGGAGTAAAACCACCAAGATGAGGAGAAATATATTCATATGTGTGTGTGTATATGTGTGTGTGTGTGTGTGTGTGTGTGTGGCTTATACAAATCAACAAATCTGATTATCACTGAAAAGATTAAGTAGGAAATTATTCTCATAGAATACTTTAAAGTCATACCTTTTAAAAAAAAGAAAAGAAAATATTCTATAACAATAATCATACTTTTATTTATTTTTTTTACAAAAAAAAACAGGAATGCTGTTTTTGTGTGTGTATATGCACACATTTTTTTTTATCAAAAATGAATAAAAGGAAAGTTTCCCTCCACCTTTATAGTTATGGATATTGGGAAATACTTTAATAAAAAATATTTTTAATCTTTATATATACCAGATACATTTAGAAAACAATAATTAACATAACGTTTAAATGTATTTTTAAAACACAATTTATTTATTTATTTATTTATTTATTGTTATGCTATGAATGAATTAAAGTAGCTACTTGTATTTCCCAATATCCATAACTATAAAGGTGGGGGGAAACTTTCCTTTTATTCATCTACATAAATGAGTGCTTAATGACTTTTTTATGCTTCACAAAAGAAAACTTTATTTTTTTTAAAATAATGAACTACTTCTCACAAATATAACCTACTTTTATCATTCATCTTGTTTATTTGTTCTAGCAACTTCCTAAAATATGACGTCACGTCTTTTCTACGGATCCCCGGACGGACAATCTTCATCTGTCTATGGCGTTTGGGTTAGGTAGCGCCGCGCCGCACAGCCTGTCCTGTCTCCGTAGATTTTTTTTTTCTCCTTTGGATTATAACAGAGCGGCAGAGAATGGGTTAAGGAGCGGGGGGTCTGGATTCCTCCTCTCCTGATCGCCATGACGAACAAATGAACTCTCGGGGAATGAAATTTAAATTCCATAAAGGAGAAAAAGTTCTCTGCTTCGAACCGGACCCGTCCAAGGCCAAAGTGCTATATGATGCAAAGGTAACTTTATGGCGGAAACGAGCGTGAAACAGCGCAGTGTTATTGTAGTTAACACCAGGGCTTGTGTGTGTGAGAGAGGCTTGCTTCCTGCACGGCAAGTGTGTGATATTTCAGCGCTTTAATGTGTTTTATGATGGAGGTCTTGGATGCACTTTGAGCGCGCGCTTAACTGCTGCTTGCAGGATGTAGTGAGTTAGGAAAGTTCAGATGCTACAACAGGAAGTTACACACTTTAAACATGATTGCAAATAAAAATTAGTTTATTCCTTCGATTGCATGATTTATTATGAATGTAATGTGACAGGGAAGCTCAGCTAGCCTGTATGCAGTTCCTCATTTGTTATCTACTTCCTATATTCCCTCCAAACTTTAACCTGTGTATTCTGTACTTAATATGAGAGCGTTAAACTATCGCAGTGCATTATGGGCACGCTGGGTGTACTACAAAACGACCAAAATCGTGCAGTACTGACTGAGTGTGGAGGGTTTGGGATAAACAAGTTGCACTCCAAGCGACACTTCCAAAGCATGCTGCATTCAAGTGCACCCGCGATTGTGTGTAATAGCTTGTTCCTAAGCAAAAGTTACAACGTAATAATAGAATAATAAATAGAAGAAAGATTTAACCTAAACAGACTAACACTATAACAATTATTTAACATACACGATATTTTTGAAAACATGATCCCTTAAATATTGCACTTCAGGTTTACAGATTGCACTGTGTCAAAGTTTAATTGAACAATTGTAAAAATTGGAGATTTTTTATGCCCATGTTTATCATTCATCACCATCATCCTTCAGTGAACGAATTACGAGTGGTGGATGGACAACAATATTGTTTGCATTTTGTTACTTGTAATGATTTCTCTCTGTCTCTTGAAAAGTCATTTGTGCGTTTGTATCCTTTATCGACGTTATTCACGTTTTATACTTCACGGGATATGTTAGAAATATAGCCATACAGTTGTGAAAACATTAGTCGCCAAAACATTGTTTTGGAAATGGTAAATCCGTGGTGCGCTTGAAGGAAGCACCGGGACCCCGTTGGGCTTGGGGGGGGGGGGGGTTCTGATGACGTCACCTATAAAGCGCCGCTGCTGAAGCTGTTGAGAGAGGAGGAGGGATTTGTTCGGGGTGCGATGTGAATTAATTATATTGCCATCCTTAACACATAGTTAACACACCCGATAGTTTTTTGCAAGTGGTAGATATTATAATGGGTAAAGATGAGAAGTGAAAGTGAATCCCGAAATATCTTCCCTCCAAACTTTAACCTGGGCATGCTGCGTGCAGTGCATTATGGGCCACGCTGGTTGTGTTTAGTACGGGACTACAAAATGATCTAAATTAGTGTGTTGAAGATTTGGAGATAAACAAGTTATACGTCAAGCAACACTTCAAATCATGCTGCATTCAAGTGCTCCCGCGATTGTGTGTCCCGCGAAAGCGCTCGTTCCTAAGCAAAAGTTTATAACGTAGACCGAACAGGAGATTTTTTTTAAATATAATGCCCAGGTTAAAATAATCCCTTCATCACCCATCATCCTTCCGTGAACGAATTACGAGTGGTGTATGGATGTTTGCGTATTGTAAAGTTTAATGATTATCTATGTCTCTCTTTCTTTCTGTCTCTTAATAAAGAAATTCACGCATTGGTATAATTTAGCAGCATCATGCACATTTTGCACTATGAATGTCTACCAACAATAGTAAAAAATAATATTAATAATATATATATATATATATTTTTTTTTTTGCCAAATCATTTCTTAACCAACCTCAAGTGCGTAACAACAGTAGAAAACGGCAAATCCTTGGAGCGCTTGAAGGAAGCACCGGGAGTCCGTTTGGCTGTGGGATCCTGATGACGTCACTTCTAAAGCGCCGCCACTGGAGCTGTTTTATAGAGAGGGAGAGAGAGAGAGGGGGGATTTGGGGAAAATATTCCAATCCTTAACAGAAAATAAACCCGATTGTTTGTTATTTTTTTCTTTGCAGGTCGTGGATATTGTAGTGGGAAAAGATGAGAAGGGAAAGCGGATCCCGAAATATCTGATTCACTTCAACGGCTGGAATCGAAGGTAAAGAAAGAGAAAAGCAGTGCAGGGAGCTGAGTGAGTGAGTTAGCATGTTAGCATGTTAGCGTGTTAGTCATCAGAGAAGCAGTGGTGCTGGTCGAGGCCAAGCTGTGGACATGTACTCACTCAGAGTGCTAAAGTAAAGCGTGTAGATAGAGAGGGATACTTTATTAATCTCTAAGTAAATTCCAGATATCCAGCAGGAATAAAGACAGTAACCTAAAAACATAAACATATGTTGTGGATGTGATTACACACTGTATATCTTACATATAACATAGTGTACACAGGAGGAATAGGAGAACTGAGCACAAGTTACTTTTGCAATGCCAACAACAAAGAAAAAAATGACAGAAGAAAATAAGTTTTTTTTTTATTGATTTTTTTTTAAAAGTAGTGTACTGTTGGCTTTCACCTTCAGAGTCCGGGTTCGATTCGTGTCTGTCTGTGTGTGTGTCTGTCTGTGTGTGTGTCTGTGTGTGTGTCTGTCTGTGTGTGTGTCTGTCTGTGTGTGTGTCTGTCTGTGTGTGTGTCTGTCTGTCTGTGTGTGTGTCTGTCTGTGTGTGTGTGTGTCTGTCTGTGTGTGTGTATGTCTGTCTGTGTGTGTGTGTGTCTGTCTGTGTGTGTGTGTGTCTGTGTGTGTGTGTGTCTGTCTGTGTGTGTGTGTGTCTGTCTGTGTGTGTGTGTCTGTCTGTGTGTGTGTGTCTGTCTGTGTGTGTGTGTCTGTCTGT
>JAAGKR010001564.1:89164-120826 GCA_011419295.1 Clarias macrocephalus | reverse complement strand
AATAAAATTGTACAAAAAGATTAGTTGAGACACATAATGTAAATAGAAGGCTGGTGGTTATTAATTTATTCAATTTTATACACCAAGCCAGGCCTAATTTGAAGTGCTTTCAGAGAGGGACAACCTGTTCTCGTGGAAAGAGAAGTAGTGATTATAAAGGTTATTATAAGTTGATAAAAGGTGATTTGTAGACTTTGATTAGACTTGTTGGGACAGGATCCAGTAGGCAAGTAGAGGAATTACTTCTTAATTAGTTAAAAATGTAATTTCCAGTTGAAAAAACTGAAGCCACCAAGAGAAGCCACTAGTGGTGGTGGGTTACTCTGCATAGTACAGTCCTAGAACAGAAAAATATGAAAATGCTTCCTACATTGTTTATTAGAGAAATTATGATGCATACTTGTTTCAAGTGGTTTGAGTAAATTCTTGATTGTAGAAAATACTGCTCTAGTGCTTCTAGTGCTTGATCTCCACTGATGATATTATAATAGAAGGAAGTTTTAGCTGCAGAAAGAGCATTTTGGTTAAAATGCATCTCTTTTTGTATATTAAGTCCAGTCTTGGCATATAGGGCTTGGTGAGGCCTGTTGAATGAACAAAGACATTATACTTTGAAATTAATAGGGGATATGAATACTTTAATATTGTGTAATTGGACAGAACTTTAACTTTGCTCTGATTTTTAAATCTAGAGACTATGACATTGTTGGGAAGACTGTAGTTCCCACTTTCACAATCTCTGCCACGGATTGCTACAGTAATGGCTTCTATTCGGCGTAATTAAAGTCACACGAAAACTTAAGATTTAGAACAGTCAGTTCACAAATAATATTTCTTACTTAAAAATAAATTGCAAGTCAAAGAAGTATTCCATTTGAATTTATAAACTATGTTTGTACTGCCAACAGTTGTTTTAACCCTAACTGATGCTGTCAGTAGCTTCTCATTTCTTAATCAATTACAGTATGTCTTGATCAGCTATGTTACTATGTAGGCTCAAATTATTGGAATGCTATTTTGGAAAATTACTGGAATTGGGTTTAGAACTCAACAGGCCTTTGGTTGGTCTTTTGGCTTCTCCTGGCAAGGGGTCGCCACAGGGGACCATCCAATCCAAACACAAGCTTGGCACAGGGTTATTAGAATTGGGTTAAAGAAAAAAATCACACTTATATTTACAAATCAAGACAAGTTGTTTTATTTTATTCCATACATGCAATGAAAAAGCCTGTCATGATAATCAGTAATGTGTAGTAGCACACTGGTTGCCACCTTAAACATAATGTATAAAGCACAATGAAGTGCACAGCTAGCATTAACAACAATCATGGCATGTGTAGGCTATAATAGAAATTGTCACAAGTCTAGTCTAGTATAGTCTAGTCACATTCTAGTATTTTAACAATATCTTTATAATCTTTTTTTTATTACACATACTGCATGTACAATGTGATGTGAACTCACATGATTAGGACTAAACATCTGTGTTGCCATAACTAAACAACTTGTTAGTGAGACTAATAAAAGATCTTCAATTTGCTAGGAAACATATAGATGGTACTTTGAAATGGAAAATGTTTATGTCCTTAGATAAGTCAAGATGTACACTATTCCGGAGCAATTGTCGCATCAGGGAAGCAGTGTTATGATCTGGAGTTGATTCAGTTGGTCAAGTCTAGGCTTACAGTATGTTATGTGGCAATAAAAGTCAACAGAATACCTGAATATATTGAATGACTAGATTACCCATCAACACATTTTTCTTTTCCCTGATGGCACAGACATATGCCAGGAAAACAATGCCACAATTTCCTGGCCTTAAATTGTGAAAGGTTTAAATGGTGTAAATTGTGGTTTTTGAAGCATGCGGATTCTTTATTACACATGAATTGGCCATTACAGAGTCCTGACCCTAATCCAATTTAAAGTCTTAAGGTGGGCTTCATGGAGTGGTTAACTTGCTTGTCATGAGTACAAAATTTTGGATAAAAAATGTATGGTATCTGGATGGAAATTAATGTAATGATGCTGCATATAGCTGTCAAAACAATCCCATAGTGCACTTTAGTCAAAGCTAATGGCAAGCTGGCTTAAAGAGTGTTAATTTAGTCTATTATTCATACTATTAGCTTTGGATGGTACGTGCTGATTTTATTTTAACATGCATAACTTATCAACAAAAAGGTTGGAAACAGAAAAGCAGAAAACTATTTAGTTTATTTATTTAGTGCTACCATGTTGGTGCTTAAGCTTCCTTTTTTCACGTTTCATGCCACCACTAAGGTTCCATATAGCTGTGCTGCTGTAGCGGCACCACAATTTTTATTTTATTTTTTTAAACGATGTAGCCCATACTGGCAAGCTGCAGATCACTACAGGTCACCCAGATACACCCTGGTAAGTTACAATCTTACCATATGATTAACAAAGGCACATCACAATTTGCAGATACATAGTGACCCACAGCAAAAATCATATAGGTGGGAACTAGGCTTTTGTTTGAACACAGGACATTATAAACAGTTACTCTTTTGTGCTAAAAGGTCATTTCTCCTTTATACCATTTTTATCCAGAAAGTAGAACTTTAAACAGACAATACAACGACTATATGTTAGTAGCTATATCTTGAGCTTGTGTTAGTCCTGACAATATAAAAAGGGTCAGAGTAAATCAGTAGGTATCTTATTATCCTTTTCTCTAAGAATGTCAAGATGATGCACAGCATTGGCATGAAAATGCAGTATATGAAGACCTTGGGTAAGGTTATAAAGCAGTGATGACAGGGACTTTTTATACATCAGATTGTAATATGAGGAAGGTATCAGGACTATCCGTGCTAAAGATAAACACTGCTTTGAACTAATCAGAAATACAGGATGAAAAAAAAAAAAATATATATATATATATATATATATATATATATATATATATATATATATATATATATATATATATATATATACTTTTTGACCTTTCGAGGAGGATATTTCAATCTGTTTTAAAGCAGAGACTGTAAGCTGTAATCTTTATTTCCTATAATTGCTCAGATTGGTACCAGGTTATTGAGAAATTTTAAACAGTGCTTGCATTTTATTCCTTTGAAGAACAATGGAGGAAATTAGGAATTTGCATATTTTAAGTTTTAATCAGAATCATTATGTTGATGATAAGAACTAAATAATTGTTTTACATTACATTTTATTTTTGCACATGATACCTGGTGGCTTCAATAGGGTGGTTGAGGGGAGTGAGAGGTAATATGGGTCTTAGCTTTAAATAAGTAAGTGTATTCATTAGAGGGATTTTAAAAATTCAGATGTCTTCCTTCCGTCCCTACTTGCCTCTTTATTCTCACATATAGTTTTTCACTCTGAAGTGTGTTTGTCCAAGCACTCCTTTTGAAATATAGGGCACTTTGCAATTCATTAAATAATTCAGTTTGCCTTCTGACTGCTTTCTATCATTCCACTTAAATATAACTATATTTACCCTCTGTCTTTCCCTGTCTCCATTTTATTCTGCATCTTCTTACTTGGTTAAGATCACACTTTCTGAATCTGTTATTAATAAAAAAAAATTTAGACTGGATTTTAATAAATAACGCTAATATAAATGTTATCATAATATAAAATTCTTGATAATTAACATTACCTAATAATACTTTAAATTATACAATAAATGCATGAAATGATAAGATCTTCATAAATGATCAATGGGGTGATCAGTGAAAATGTAATGTCTTCAGCTGGCTGATTTTATACTACTCATAATCTACAGTATTCTCATCCTGATAGCAATATATTCTTACGTTTTAAATCAATGTTTGTATTTTAGTTTATTGCAGGATTATTATGAACATTACTGGTAATAACATTTGTAAAGTCCAATGTAGAAACATTAAAAACTATATATTGACCGTCATGAACCAACAAACTGTAGTTAAAAAAAACATTGTGTAATTGGTGTCAACATGAAGTAAATATAAAAATGTTATAGGTTCAGGGATGAGTTGACAGCATTTAGCTGGGCCTGGCAAAGAAAAAACTTGCTTCCTTTTGGTAGAACCATTGAGATAATGGTTAGTGTTAGATTAGACTAAGATAATTGAATTAGCTGCATTAATAATTATGCACCAAGCATGAAAAAACAAATGTGTGTGTTCGTGTGTGTGTGTGTGTGTGTGTGTGTGTGTGTGTGTGTGTGTGTGTGTGTGTGTGTGTGTGTGTGTGTGTTACGCTTCAAAATATGGGTTTGAGAATAATAAAAAAATATTTTGACATACCGGCTTTCTGTATCTACTAGCAGAAAAATTCCCTATGTGTATACATTGGGGTGATGATTGAATATTGTTACTATTAGACAGACAGGGCATGCGCAAAAAATGTCATTCAGTTACATAAAGAGTGCCCTCCAAGATGCCTTCACAGTAGAACAAAATAAGTTAAGTGCCCTGGATGGTATCCCCAATGTAGCGCAAACATATTAGTGCCCTTACAGTGCCCCCACAAGAGAGCAATCATAATAATGAGCCCTTTAAGCTGTCCCTTTGTTTGAGTAAACACAATAAAGTGCCCTCTCAGCAACTCCAAATTTAGAGTGAACACAATAAAGTGCAATTTAAAGTGCCTCTATAGTACACCAACTAGAATGGTGCTCCTCCAAGCCCCCCTATAGTGGGGTAAAAAAGATAACGTGATTTGTAAGGTGCCCACATAGTAGAGTCAACACAGTGAAGTTCTCTGCAAACTGCTCCAGAGTACCTCTAGAAAATTGCAGTCAGAAGTTTAAATTTGAAGCACAAATTTTATTTTACTTTAATTTACTGTCCTGAAATCAACAGTATATATACAGAGTGACAAATATACACACACAAACCTAGATTATCAGTCAGTGGTGCTGAAAATCACTAAATTACTTTTAATTTGCCAAGCCAAAGAGCCTCTCAAATTCCTGTTAAGTGAAGCTGTTTGACTAAAACTAGTAGCTTCTCCAAGGCACCATACAAAGGGTTTGTTTGAGAACACTCATTAAATTGAACAAGACCTGCAGTGGCAAAGTCCAATGAGCTTAGTTCGGAACCAAGAAAGAGTACTGTACTACAGTTGCTCAAGTCAGTCATTTCTCTTGGAGCTATTCCTAGACAATTGCAGAATCCATGATCAGTTCAAACTATTTAAAAACAATTGTGAGGTATTTTGTTCAGAGAGTCAGGAACAACCCAGAGTACCAATGGAAACCCAGCAAGCATGGAGAGAATATGCAAACTCCACACAAACAGATCCAAAGGCGGATCTCAAACCTTCAACCCTGAAGGTCCAAGGCCACAGCCCTAAACACTATACCATTGTGCCATCTTGTATGTGATTTCAGAAAACTCAGAGTAAATAAAAAATTTTGGACAAAATTCTTGGGTTAATTCTATTAAAGATGTATGCTGAACAATCATTGTATTCCAGAAAATGACCAAGTCAAAAATCTAATTGAAAGAGCAATATTGCCATGACGTTCATGGTTATGATTAATGTATGTAAACTAACAGCATCTGTACATGCTGATATGGAAGGAGGCATTTTTGTCAGTGACCTTTCAGTGGAAGAAAATGTGATAATACCCTGTGAAAGAATGTGTACTGCAGTGCACTGTGAGCTGCTGTTATAATATGCTGAGTTGCAGATCCTTTTATGGCTTCTTGTAAAAAACAAATGGAAAGTGCCAGTGAAGGTGTTCTTAAGGCCACCATCCAGAAGTACACATTGTTCAGTGCAGTCAGTGCAGTTTAAGCTGCAACATTGATCCTAATACAGTTTGAGATGTACATTACATAACAAGGCATTTATTTTCAATTAAGATACATGCATAGAATGTTATTAAGAATGCATTACTAACATACATTGACTTGAATGTGCATCAGTTTGAGATTTCTCCTGATAAGTGCCCTTTATATATTTTTGCCCCTGACCCTCAGACTGCATGAGCCCACCACTACCACTGGTATTATATTTCCTTCTGTTTTTAATATTATAGTATGACACTAAAGTCAAATGCTTTATTGTAATTGTACAATGTTTGATCACGTCTATGATAAAATTAAACCTCAATTACATGTTCATGCATTAAAAGTACCATTACCGTAAAAATGGAATTCATTAATTAATTATTAAGCAGTCAACGAATCATCTCTTAATGATTATTAACATTGTAATGTGTGTAGTATTGTGGCTTGTTTGGATTGAATGAGGATGCATTTTCATATTTTCATTATTCTATTTCAGCCACCATTAAAACAAACTTAAATTTGCTAGATTGAATTGTAACAGGTGATTAAAAGGGAACATTAACTCTGAATTAAACTTATCTAATAGAAAATGATGACCTACATTCCTTCAAAGCAATGGATTTGTTGTTTATACTATAGGCATGAAATCTGTTGACCTCTATCTGGATTAACTCAAGTATATCAGTGTTATTGTGATATTCGACATTGCTGTCTGCTTCAGGTGTTTTGTTGTTAATCTCATTGTGAATGTGTGCCAGTTATTCCAGTGGCACCATTGTGCCAGAGTGCTTGGATTAGGCACATCATCATAACTGTGGGGGACACTAATACTGTTCCAAGCTGTCTAATGGGATTTGAGGGTAGAATCATCATTTTTATAACATTGATGAAAGAGGGCGGAGAATTTTAGTATTCACACACAGGAATTCACACATACTTTAAACACGCAATAAATCACATAAGGAGGTACTTTTTTTTATAGATCACTGGTTTCTAACCTTTCTTTTGCATGTTTTTCTCACATTGTTACTCATTATGATATTGCTTGTCAGCTTTCACCTAATCCATGTTCAAATTCAATTTCTTTTTTATCAGGAAAACTTTTTTTTCCACAGAAAGAAGTGCATCACAAGTGCAAAGATTAATACTGTATGTTTAAATTAAATGGATATTTACCAATGCAAATGATGGCACTGTATGTGATTTTAAGTTTCAGGAATTTTAATAGCCATAATATCTGTCAGAGAACAGAGTGTTAATAATTACCTTTTTCTTTTTTTTCCCCTTTTCTCTTTATGCATCCACAGAGCACTCTGCAGGTAAGAAAAATTCATATGTTACAAATGGTATAGTTTTCCTCCTGTGTTTTTGTCCATGTCCTTCTATTGGTGTTGATTCCACAGTACAGTAGACTTACATTCATCTCTGAAAGTTTAATCATAATTAAAAAGTAATATTCCCATTACATTTATGTTCATGATGAATGTACAGTATGGAAACTTCATTCAGCATCAGTACTGTATGTGCTGACTTTGAAGGAAGTGCCCTTGTGGGTGACTTTTTAGTAGAACAAAATGTTATAGTACCCTGTAAAGTTTTCTATGAGCTTGAAGCAGGATATGAAATACCTTTTAAATAATGAAAATGTAATGCATAGCCCTATGAGCTACTGTTGTAACATGCTGAGAGTTTTTTCATCTCTCTATTTTTTCCTTGTTTTAAATCCACATATGGTTTACTAGACCAGATTTATATATCATAATATCTAATCATTATTTATTATATTTATTCATTTTTAACTTATAAAATGCTATGGAACTGTTTATGCAGTATCCTTATCACAATTTAGGATAAAAGCATGCTTAGAAGAGCACTATAATGATTTTATGTTTAAAGTGCATAGTTTTGTTTTCTGAGAGAGAGAGAGAGAGAGAGAGAGAGGTAGAGAGAGAGAGAGAGAGAGGGGGAGGTAGAGAGAGATTGTACTATTTTTTGTGAACAATGTTTAAGAAAAGCTATTTTCATTTTCACTTTTTTTTTTTTTGCATTGGTTGGTATATTTACATGTTAACAAGCTCCCACGTGCCCCACACTCACCACCCCACCAATAAACCAAATGCTTTTTAAAGTTCTGGTTGGGTTTTTTCCCACTTTCCCCTACTAAAGTACACAACCTTGCCCATAGCCTCATGCATGATTTTGTTGAGAGTCTTGTACATTGCTTTACTTTTACTGAGTCTGCTGTCTATTCCCAATTCCTGAAATTTCTCCTGAGTGAAAGGAGAAAAAAACAGAGAGTCTGGAAAAAAACTTTTATTTAAAAACACACCTCTTTTCTCATATGGTCACATATGATAAAAACTGGATTATTTGTTCCTCCATGTCTGTGTGATTCTCCCTTTGTGTTTGCTGTATTGCACTCTGCTGCTTCACTCCCCTGCATTCTTACACTCAGTGACTGCGGGTTTTTGTTTTGTCGATGTTTTTGTATTGTGCAACTTGTCCTGTCGTTTACTCCTTAAGCTCACTGTAGTTTCCTGTACTTCATCAGTTGCCAGTAGCTGTGTTTTTTTGTTGTTGCTGTTATTCATCAGTGCAGACATTAGAGACATGGTCACTGTTAGCGTTAGTATCTGTAGGGACACTGGGTTTTATACTCGCTGTGTTTTCTGTGTCACTGTTGTCCATATCAATTGGTGCCATTGTATTCCTCACTGACCTCTTCAGTATTGGCTCTAGTATGTCGCTCTAAGGCAATCATTAAGGCCTAGTCCAGGCTCTAGCACCCCATTGTTGTCCCGCTGGCTGTCACTGCACTGCTGCTGCTGCTGTAACTCAGCCAAGAGTCACCCTTGCGCTCCACAGCTCTATGCAGAAAGCTTAGCCTTTTATGCTTGATGCCACCTTATTCAAAACAATTCAACCTCTTCGTGGTGATAAAGACAGTGTAGCTACTGTTGCATTTGTTTAGCCTTGAAGTTTACCTTTAGTGTCCCTTCCTGGTTATTTGAAGTCATCAAAACTTGTATGCAAGAGGACAGAATGTGTCTGAATGTGTCTGAAATTTAATTTTTTTCAACTGAGTGGGAGAAATATTATTGGCCTGGCACGGTTTTTGAAGCAGGCCAGCTCTCTTATAATCAGTTCATCTTTTATGAAGGGGGGCATGATTAAGGGGAAACTTGAATTGTGGCACCTCTTACTTCTATTCCATTCTTGTTCAGTGTGTCTATGATGTTTTGTGTTGTAAGGAACACCACCACTGCTTTGTACATTTGCGAGGCAAAGTAGATGTTTTTGCACCCGACCTGCTGTCCCACAACTAGCAGTAACTTCTTCATCTGTGTTCCATTTTCTGGCACACATCTGATGCCATGCCAGGGAGATTCTCCCCACCGAACTCAAAAGCCATGAGGCCCCACTGGCTCTCTCTCCCTCTTAACTTTTATTGGCAACTGAAAAGTGTTCAGTATTATAAAATAGTGAGAACCTAAACCTATTCTACAGTAACTTCCTTGAGAGAGAGAGAGAGAGAGAGAGAGAGATAAAAAAAATTGTTTCAGAGAAATTTTCCTTTATTATATTTAGTTTTTCTTTTTAATGTATTTACAGTGTGTGTTTGTAGATATGAAATAAGGTCAGAATGAGTTTATTTTCTCCATTTTCAGATTTCATTGTACACATTTTGCTTGATTCAGATTTATATTTTGTTGTACCCAGATTGTATCTTTCTGCGAAAAGGCACCAATATGAATTAATGAACCACTCTAGTCTGCCAGCCTTTATAGTGCCTTCATCTAAGAATTCTCTTATGGGAATGAGATTGACATAAATTTGTTGCAATCTCTCTCTCTCTCTCTCTCTCTCTCTCTCTCTCACCCTTCCTCCCTTCCTACCTACCTCCCTCCCTCTCTTTTGTGTCTGAATTAACTCACCAGCAACCAGCTAACAGCAGAGCCCTCAGATGCACTTGGCAACACAATAGCCAATCACATAGCCTGGAGCATATGACAGATGTTACCCAAGTAGGTTTTTACTGGTTGTTTCAGTGATAGTGAGTAGCAAATCAGATTGCACGGTTAGCTTAGCCATTGCCCTTTCTGCAGATAAAGGTGCTGCTTTATTCTTGTGACTTGAAAAGCCTTTTATGAGATTTAATAGAGAATGGTTTATTACTAATCAAATCTCATTTTATTCTACCACAAGGCCACTCACATGCTTTTCTTTTTCCTGATCATACTCCTATCCAGCACAAACACACACACAAATTGTGCACAATTAATTATGTGTCCCAGTCTGCATTAATTTGCAGAAAAACAAACAAACAAACAAACAAAAAAACAGCTGCAATACCTCCCCCAAATCTTTACAAATAAAGTTATTTTCATAAAATGGTAGGTTACATCCACAGTAACTTGAATATGTGTATATGTGAGTTGATGTAATTTTCATTACATGAAAATGACCTCTTTATAGTATTTTGCTGGTATATTTATTGTTCCGTATCAATGAACATTGGATCTGTGAGAGAATGAGCTTTAAAGTGTTTACTTTGTGGCTTACATGGGACTCTTCTCATATGACATGAAGAGTGTCTCTCCATCAATCAACCATCGTATGTGGTTTCCAGAACAGATTGTAAAATGACTGAGCGTTTTTGGATTTTTGTCTGTTCCTTAATATACACTGCTTGTGTTTGCTATGTGCATGTTTTGGTGCTCTCATTTTTTGTGTTTGTTTAATGATCGTCATATTGCATTAATAGCCTTCCCAAAGTTAAAACACATTAAAGCAATAGAAAATATATTACAGTGCTTTCTCCATCCATGACTTACAGAAAATCTAAATGGACATTTTAATTTTTTCTTGGTTGTTAACATTACTTTGTTATTTTGTGTACTTATACAAAATAAGGAGTATGAGAAATATATAAAATGTTTCCTAAAATGTTAATTATGTTGTTTGGTTGGCATTTGCATGTGTGGGGGAAAAACTGGAATAAGTAAAAAAGAAGATTAGATGTGTTCCTCAAACTGTCTTCAAATTGTTTTGCTCTTCTTTTATTATTATTATTATTATTATTATTATTATTATTATTATTATTATTATTATTATTATTATTTAAGCATCACTTTCAGATAAAGTAGTAGTTTCCTTTGTTTATATGTAAATTGTACCTAAGCAACCTAAATGAAACATAAATCTTACCACTCTAGAAATTGTTCTTAATGGTTAACCACTCTTAATGATTATGAACATACTGGATTTTAAGGCTTCCACAAGAAAGGACGTACCAATGCAGTTATGTATATATGCAGTCTTCATGAAGTGGTAGAACCCAAAATAACAACTAACTCCTATACACACAGAAGTAAAACTAACTTTTGTGCACATACACATGCATAAACCTGTATGATAAACACCAAAATAGAACCAAGAAAATTTTACCAAAGCTAAATATTTCATAATATGTGATAAAATAATACAATTAGGCCTAAAAAGCAACATTAAAAAACAACCTAACCACATCACACAGAATTGAATCAGTTTGAATTGAACAAGTTCCGTGTATGCATATGGCCCCAATTTAATATGCAATAGTTCAGGGTAATCATTATTCTGATTTGGTGAGTGCTTCTAAAATAATATTAACTTTATCCCAGGAAACTAATTCAAATATTCAGTGTTGGTTTTAGCCACATTGTTAAATGTTAACTTCCTGTCGGTGTACAAATCACAGATTATGTTTGTCTTATTGCTATTAAAAGCTTACTCTATAACTACTGATGAAACATTCCTGTGATCTAGCTCTTAATGAAGACGATATATTTAGTTTTTAACTGCCTAAACATTTCAATCTAGATAGGTTTAAGCTCCTACGTACTTGAATAAATAATACATATAAATGCAAAAAAAAAAAAAAAAAAAAAGATGGTTGCAGAATTCACACATTGATTAAATGAGGCCAAATTTGTAATTGCTAAACTGGCCACAAAGAGAAACAGTTGCTGCTTTTGTCATATTTCTTTTATAGCTGTAATACTATCCTATGAGTGTATGAAAATAATATATATTTTAGCCATAGGGCATTATTAATATATGATGTATTTCTAATCTTTTGTGTCAAAATAATTCAAAAACAGAACATTTTAAAACAGATAAACAGGTATTACTAGACTATACCTTATTTGCATTTTGTAAATTTGCTCAGTGATTTGGTACCCAAGAGTCAATGTATAATTATGCTGTGCAAAGGTAGGGCAATCTGAATGATCTGTAGCCCAGATGGGACACGTGATGGTTGGATGACTGAGACAAAAGGACAGGCTGTGAGAGGGGGATGTGATGCAGGACATAATGACTAGGTCACTTCCATTATGCTGCTATAAGCGGACCTACTCTCAGGCACATGTTTCTGTTCATATTTAAGTGTATATGTGAGTTGATGGTGCATGCATTAACAACAGAAATACTTGCTGATAATGTTGACATATTTTTCTTAAAACAGGAGGGTGCTCTTTTTTCTTTATCTGTTGCTCTTTAAATATTTGTTTTGGGATTACAACTAAGCATTGCAGATCTAGTTATCTAAGACCTGTATATATGTTGGGCAGAAAGCATTCGGAGCCTTACACATTCATATCTGTCACATTCTGGGGAAATAAACAGGGTCTCAACCACCCCCTCCAACTTCTATCAGTAAGTATCCATGGCAACAGTAAGGCTCTTCCAGGGAGGAGAGAAGGATTCTGATGCCTAGCAGCCCCCTTCCCCCTCCTTCCACACACATGTGCCCCTATTTATTTAAAATTACATCATGCTTTATGTTGTGTGTGTGTGTGTGTGTGTGTGTGTGTGTGTGTGTGTGTGTGTGTGTGTGTGTGTGTGTGTGTGTGTGTGTGTGTGTGTGTACTCATGAAAATAGAAAATGATATGATTCCTGCAGATACTTATATGTATTTTTTTAAGATGGAGATGCTTGGACATGTGCCCGCGTGCGCGCACACACACGCACGCACACACACACACACACACACACACACACACACACACACACACACACACACACACACACACACACACACACACACACACACACACACACACAAATCCCAACACCCCAGCCCATGGACACACCCTTGGTAAAGACAGAACTCAACCACACCACATACACATGCTATACAAGTACCCCCTCTGGTGTCTGCAGACTTTTTACACACTTTTGTGTAAAATAATAGATACTTATTTTTAAAAAATCCATTTTCACACAATTATAAAAATATATTAATACTTGAATCTATTATGTTTTTTTTTTTCAAATAAACATTTTTTTCAGAGAACTATCAAATTATTTAGCACTTTATGGGCTATAATTATGAACACTGCTGGGTTTATAAGCCATCTGAAATTTGTAGTGTGCTTAGAAAATGTTATGAATGGTTGCAAATCAATAAATCATGTTTTAGCAGACTAACACTGGTTAATGGATGGGAAGTTGTCTGCATGCTTCTGCATGTGTGTGTGTTTGTGTTAACGTTCATGGTCTGCAGTGCCTCGCCCATATCTAACAGCAACACGATCAATGGTATGATATGGGTTCTGAGCAGCTCCATATACTGTATATAAGTTTTATAAATCATCTCATATTTCTCTTACATGTATGACAGAGGAAGACAGAGGGGAGAAGAGGAGTGATGGTGAATGAGCAGTGTGTATTTTATGTGAGCTAGTGTGAAGAGCTGTACATGAGTGTGTGTACATGAGCATGTGTAGAATTTGTGAGATTCAGACAAAAGAAATCGCAACATACTGTTCAAGGTATCATATTACACCTACAAAGTGTTTACAGATCAATACCTGCTCTCAATTAAGTGATGCAGTCCCTTCTTTCTGCAGTGCAGAAGTGGGGTTGTCCCATCAGCAGATTTATATTGACTGAGGGGAGAAACTCATTCCTCAGTGTTTGTTTTGCATTTTCCCTGGGTTCAAAGAACCATACTGCTGCAGTCATAGTAAGGGAGAGAGTTGTGTATTTGTGCATCCTTTACCTACATCAAAACAGGACTCTAGAATTAATCATGCATTACTTGAGGCTCTCTCTTAAGGCTCTCTCTTGTACAGACCAGTAGGTTAATGATTTCAAATGAATTATTTGTCCAGATACTGTCATTTTGCTTACATGAAATTAAAAGCTCATGTAAATAGCTCATATCATTAAATCAATTTTGTATTTAATTTAATGTTGTTAAGAATAATGATCTTTGATGATACTTCATATAAATTGAAACTGAACTTAAGACATAATATCCACAGTGTAATCTTTGCTAAACTGAACCAGTCACCCCCAAGAGCCACTGAAACTTATAAATATGAGTTATACCAAATATGGCACTTTTTGTGTGAAGCTTTTTTATTTTTTTTTTTTATATTTTTTTTATCAAACCCTGTCAAACCTTTTCATGTTCAGACCAATTCTGTCTAAGATGTTTATCAGATATCTTTTCAGATATCACATCTAAGGCCATGTAGACTCACCATGTCTAAAAGATGCACCCATCTGATTGCTAAATTGTTTGTTAATTTGAAATGGGTAAAGCAGGTCTCTCTCTCTCTCTCTCTCTCTCTCTCTCTCTCTCTCTCTCTCTCTCTCTCTCTCTCTCTCTCTCTCTCTCTCTCTCTCTCTCTCACACACACACACACACACACACACACACACACACACACACACACACACACACCCTAACACAAAGTAGGGACAATGTAATTTTCCTAAGTGAATTTTAAAAGCAGTAGATATTCTAAATGATTGTGTGATTGGTGATTTTTGTTATGTTGACCAAATTAGTTTTGTTACTATCATCATTATTATTAGTAGTAATAGTAGTAGGCCGTGTAGTAGCATTTGTGTTTTGTTACCGAAGTTTAATTATTATTTATGGTTCGATTTGTTGTTTTGTTCTTTTATTACATACATATCACTTTCCAAGGCCATGCGTAATTCGTTGATGGCCGGCTTCAAAGCATCGAATGGTGAAAAGGGGAGAGAAAGTAGGCACTTTTGTTATACGTCTTTGCAGACACTGCGTGCCGCTCTTGTTCCACAAGCTCTTAATATCCTTGTATGCCCATCCCATTAGTTCCCTTTTCTCGTTGCCGCGGTTTTCTTTTTTTTCCCTTCAACCATCTCTGTATCTAATAGCGCTATAGAGATCCGGTACGGTGAATGTATTTTTCCTTTCCCCCGTTACTGTCTGTTTCTTCAGGCTATCGCAGATTTCTTTGTTGTCTCAAGATCTGGATGGATAATGTCGATGGGGTAAACGTATGGATATTAGGCCATACAAAGAAGACAAGCTGCACTTTCCTTTCGTCTCTGGTTATTGTCTGTCCTTCTCACGTGGAAACCTAATGGATTTAGATGCCGATTTTTCAGGATTGTTACGTATAATTATAGGCCAGCATATACAGCAACCATGACGAGGATTATAGGTGTACTATACACGGTACTTCTATCCGTTTTTGCGGGCTATGTCTTGGATATGGCATCTGGGCAGATCGCGTATAGTGTTTTGGAGGAGGTGAAAGTGGGCACTACAGTGGGAAATATAACCAAAGATATTAGTCTTTCGTTAAAAGAGCTGACCTCTCGTGAATTTCGCCTCGTTTCCGATTCTAAAAAGCAATACTTCAGAGTGGAGGCAAAAACGGGCGTGTTGCAAGTAAACGAGCGGATTGACAGAGAGAAGCTTTGTGACAGCGCCGTCTCATGCGCAATTAATTTAGAAGCACTGGCTAACAGTCCTTTACAGCTTTACCAGGTAAGAATAAACATTGTCGATGTTAATGATAATGTTCCGGTTTTTCCTGTTAGTTCAACCTATCTAAATATCACTGAAATCACCGCCACTGGCGCGCGTTTCCCCGTGCAGAGTGCGCATGACGCAGACATCGGTGTCAACTCTGTGAAAACATATAAGCTGGATTCTAAAGAATATTTTACATTAGATGTTCAGGCACAGAGCGATAAAGTTGTTTCCGCTGAACTGGTGCTTATAAAAACACTGGACAGAGAAAAAGACCCTAATATTGACCTTTTAATTACTGCCATTGATGGGGGATCGCCTGCTATGACAGGCACTTTACAAATCAAAGTCAATGTATTGGATGCTAATGACAATGCTCCTGTGTTTACTACATCTTTATATAAAGTTTCTATAGCAGAAGATACTCCTGTTGGGACCACAATTATCAGAGTACAGGCCAAAGATGCGGATGAAGGCTTAAACGGCGAAATAATATATTCTTTCATGAGTCACACGCCTCAAAATGTCCTGAATATATTTGAGATCGACAGTGAAACTGGAAATGTAAAACTAATACAGGATATAGATTATGAAGAGAACAATGCATTTGAAATTCGAGTTCAAGCCGCCGATAAGGGTACAGTAGCTATGTCGGGACACACCAAACTGTTAGTAGAGGTGTTGGATATAAATGATAATCCACCGAGCGTGACTGTGACATCACTGCTCAGCCCAATCGAGGAGAGCGCGGCAAAGGGTATGGTTGTTGCCTTACTTACAATAACTGATAAAGACTCCGGTAAAAACGGGGCAGTTAAATGTCGACTGGAAGGTCGCAGTCCGTTTAAATTGCATTCAGCTTTCCAGAACTACTACTCACTGATCTTAGACGCCGGACTTGATCGGGAAACGAATGCAGAGTATAATATCACAGTTATAGCAGTGGATGAAGGATCCCCGCCTCTCTATAGCACTAAAGTAATAAATGTAAGAGTAGCAGACGTCAATGACAACGCTCCAGGATTTTCAGATAAGATAGTGTATGCTTACTTAAAGGAAAACAGTAAAATTGGTTCAGTCATTTGCGTATTGAAAGCAATAGATATGGATATCAATGACAATGCACTAATAACTTATTCTATATTGAAAACCACAATCAATAGTACACCAGTCTCCTCGTTGTTTTCAATTAATAGCATAACAGGAGAGATACAAAGCATGCAGTCTTTTGACTATGAAAATATAAAAATATGTGAGTTTAAAGTTCAGGCCACAGACTCTGGTGTTCCTCCACTGAGCAGTAATGTGACTGTGAATATATTTATCCTGGATGAGAATGACAACATTCCTCTGATTCTCGCTCCCTATTCTGATCATGGATCTGTTCACACTGAGAACATTCCCTATTCTGCTGAAGCAGGATACTTTGTGGCCAAGATCAGAGCTGTGGACTCAGATTCTGGATATAATGCACTACTTTCATATCACATCTCTGAACCTAAAGGAAACAACCTCTTCAGAATCGGAACCAGCAGTGGAGAGATCAGAACAAGAAGGAGAATGAGTGACAATGACCTGAAAACTCATCCACTGGTTATTGTGGTTTCTGATAGTGGAGAACCCTCCCTATCAGTCACTGTATCTATTGACGCTGTGGCTGTTGATGGCATAGATGAGATAAACACTCGGTTCAAACATGAGCCAATAAAGGAGGACAGTTTCTCGGATTTAAATAAATATTTGCTGATAGCCATTGTTTCTGTTTCAGCAACATTTCTACTAAGTTTGATCAGTTTGATAGCTGTAAAATGCTTCAGAACAGATGGCAATTTCAGCAGATACAGTGCCCCAGTAATCACTACACATCCTGATGGGAGCTGGTCTTACTCCAAATCTACTCAACAATATGATGTGTGTTTTAGTGCTGACACACTGAAGGGTGATGTAATGGTTTTTCCTACACCATTACCACCTGCAGATGCTGAACTAATCAGTATAAATGGAGAAGACACTTTGAAAGGGACACAAACCCTCTGTAAGATGGTCAAGGTAAGAACTGTGCAAACTCCAAGGTAAGAACTTTAGAGTCATTTGGCAGTTTTCACACCATTGTATTTGTGTATATATAAGTGTGTGTGTGTGTGTGTGTGTGTGTGTGTGTGTGTGTGTGTGTGTGTGTGTGTGTGTGTGTGTGTGTCTTTACATACATACATACATACCAATCACGTGGCAGCAGCACAGTGTATAAAATCATACAGATACAGGTCAAGAGTATCATATCAGAAAATCAGAATGGGGAAAGATGTCCTTATATTTTCACCCATAGCAGTCCCCAGAGTTTGAGTGAGTAAGTGCATGCTTTACCTTAAACTGATGACTCATGAAGTTTTGTTTGGTTCGAATTTTTCTTGTCCTCACCACCACCACCACCACAATTTTTGTAATATTTTATTATTATTATTATTAAAAGGGATTAGAAGAATTTTTGTAATATTTTTTTATTATTATTAAAAGGGATTAGAAGATTTTTTTTCTTTCCATTTTTTCCCTTTTTTGCACATTAGCACACTTTATACATGTAACAGGCAGTCAGAAAAAATGTCTTAGATTCATAGGTTCATAGATTAAAATTGTTACAACCTGACATTTAACATACAGTAATCAAAGAGGTCTGCCTAGGTGACCCAAATGCATAATCTGTGATAATGTAGTAGGCAATACTACTTTTACACAAGGAATGGCCACACTGCAGTCATGTAGAGTTTTCAACAAGAAAACACATCTGGTAACATTTTGAAACAATGCTTAGTCTCAGTAACTGCTTATAAGTTGTTCCGAATTGCCTCTGAACCGGTCCGTGCTGCATTTCATGGCTAACATAGCGTGGAATAAAAGGCTGAACCGCGAATCCCTGTTTTATCCCTGATCAAAGGCACTACTTGGTGTGTGGAGCAAGTGATTGTTTACACTACATAGTTCACCAGCTTTCCATTTAATGCTATTTGGAAATCAACCACTGAAAAGATAACTATTAATTAGAACGCAACCCGGGAGGTCATCAGGTAATCATCTGGTAATATTTCCTTTATTTTATCGCTCTGAAATACGCCTCGAATTGTATGTATATAAAATCTACTGTATGTGACCTGACTAAATTTTGATCCGCTATTTTGTCAGAGATACTAATATTAAAAAAAAAAAAAAAAAAAGGAAGGGATTTTGGAAGAGTACCAGAGGGGTGCTGGCCGTGGTGCTGAATCCACAACCCAGGTCCATCCCGGGATTAAAAATAAATAAAAAAATAAAAGTTGACATACAATCCAGTGGTTTATTAGCCTTTAAAACGCTATTGAATTAGCAAATGATTTGTTTAATTGATATCGTGTGCACTGTGCTTTATTATTATGTACTATGTTGAATGTCATCCTTTAATGCCATTTAAATTATTACTTATTTACACTTCTCGGGTCATACAGATAATCAATAACTTGCAGTGTTAACTGAAAAAAAGATGGACACTATCATCAATTCTCTGCACTTGATGTCGCTGTTGACCACTGAATCTTATCTTTCTGCCCCTCCCGACTAAAATGGGTAGTGGTTTTCTCTTTGCTTTGTTTAGAAGAAAGGCAATACGTGCTTGTGCTGTGATGAGAAGGAATGACGACTGCAAAAACTAGTTTAAGTTCGTTTGCGTTATTTAGAAGAGATTGTGTTGTTTTATGGATTACGATTTGAAAGAACAATGTCTGTATTTAGACGTGGATCGATTGCTGCGTGTGTTGTTCTTGTTATTTTTGACTGTTGCTGGGAAGCGGTTACTGGGCAGCAATTCTCCTACTCAGTGTCAGAAGAGTCGAAAACCGGGACAACAGTCGGAAATATTGCAAAGGATTTAAACCTTAATGTTCAGGAACTGGAGTCACGAATGTTTCAAATTCTTGCCGGATCAGAGAAAAAATATTTTGAGGTAAATTTTAGAACTGGATCTCTTTACGTGAATGAAAAAATTGACAGGGAAACGCTTTGTGCTAGAACGATAAAATGTACCGTCAGTGTGGAGGCTGTTATTAACAACCCTTTAAAGATTTATCGAATTGAAATTAATATTTTAGATATTAATGATAATGCTCCAACATTCAGTGAACAATCACACACGCTCGACATTGCAGAGAGTTCACTTCCCGGTGTCAGACTGCCTCTGCCTCGAGCCACCGACATAGATGTTGGTAAAAATACAGTAAGTACGTACAAACTAAGTTCCAATGAATATTTTACCCTATCGATGTCCAAAGGAGCAGAGCAGAGCGCATCTGCAGAGTTAGTACTGCAGAAAGCGTTAGACCGAGAAAAACAGCCTGTAATACTTCTCACATTAACCGCTGTCGATGGAGGCAGCCCTCCAAAATCCGGAACATCTCAAATCATAATTAATGTTTTAGATATAAATGATAATGCCCCATTATTTAGTAAGCCACTTTACAAAACAACTATTTATGAAAATGTCCCGGTTGGCACAACGGTTGTCGTATTAAACGCAACAGACGCTGATGAAGGAACTAATCGTGAGATTATTTATTCAATAAATAAAAGAGACCAGGACAAAATTTTAGAGATTTTTGTCATTGATCCGATTTCTGGAGCCATAACGGTGAAGGGCAAAGTAGATTTCGAAGAAGACGTTGCTTTTGAAATTCATGCTCAAGCCAGTGATAAAGGACAGCCTCCAATGGCATCACACTGCAAAGTTCTGATCGAGGTGTTGGATCAAAATGATAACGCACCTGAAATAAGAGTAACGCTGCTTCTTCATACTGTAAAGGAAGACGCTGAAATCGGTACTGCCATTGCACTTGTATCAGTGACTGACCAGGACAGTGGTAAAAATGGCTTGGTGAATTGTATTGTCTCAAACAAAACGCCATTTAAACTTGAGACTAACTACAAAAATTACTATTCTCTTTCAGTCAACGGCCCTCTAGACAGAGAAAGTCGCTCTCAGTATAACATTACTATTAAAGCTATGGATGAAGGGACTCCTTCTCTCAGCAGCACCACTGTAATTACTATACAAGTTGCTGATGTGAATGATAATGCACCACTGTTTCTAGAGAACACCATTAATGTTTATGTGAAAGAGAACAGCCAGGTTGGAGTTGTTATTAAAACATTGTCTGCATTTGATGCTGACATTTATGAAAATTCACAGATTACTTACTCTGTTTTAGAAAGGAATGATAACCGAATACTTTTATCTACGCTGGTTAATATAAATTCAGTTACAGGAAATATCCAAACATTAAAATCTTTTAACTACGAAGAAATAAAAACCTTTCAGTTTACAGTTCAGGCCACAGATTCTGGTGTTCCTCCATTGAGCAGTAACGTGACTGTAAATGTTTTTATCCTGGATGAGAATGACAACAGTCCCGATATTCTCGCTCCCTATTCTGAACATGGCTCTCTTCACACTGAGAACATCCCATATTCTGCTGAAGCCGGCTACTTTGTGGCCAAGATCAGAGCTGTAGACTCTGATTCTGGATATAATGCATTGCTTTCTTATCACATCTCTGAACCCAAAGGAAACAATCTCTTCCGAATCGGCACCAGCAGCGGGGAGATCAGGACTAAGAGGAGAATGAGTGACAATGACCTGAAAACTCACCCGCTTGTCATTTTGGTTGCTGATAGTGGAGAACCCTCTCTGTCATCCACTGTCTCTATTGATGTTGTGGTTGTTGAGAACGCAGATGAAATAAAGACTCGGTTCAAACATGCACCAATAAAGGAGGACAGTTTCTCGGATTTAAACATGTATTTGCTGATCGCCATTGTGTCAGTTTCCGTGATATTTTTATTGAGTCTGATCAGTTTAATAGCTGTAAAATGCTACAGGACAGATGGCAGTTTCAGCAGATATAGTGCCCCAGTGATCACCACGCATCCTGATGGAAGCTGGTCTTACTCCAAATCTACTCAACAATATGATGTGTGTTTTAGCTCGGACACACTGAAGAGTGACGTAGTGGTTTTCCCTGCAACGTTTCCGCCTGCAGATGCTGAATTGATCAGTATAAATGGAGAAGACACCGTTAACAGAACGCAAACACTTCCAAATAAAGAGAAGGTAGGAAATGTGTTATAATGCTTTCCAGTGTTCATATATCTGAGCCATTCTAAAAAAATAAAAAATAAAAATAAAAAAAAACGTTATTCAGCTTATTTGTTGCAACTTCCGTACGGCAAATATCAACATTGCAGCTACAAGGTTAAGTTGCAGAGCAACGTGATGTACTCAGTATGCCGTGTGTTTAACCCGCAAAAATAATTTTATTCTCAATTAATCTAAAGAATGTAGAAAATATCGACCTTACTGTAACACGTTACACTTGACTTACAACCTCGGTTGTGTTTGACGAGTTATACGGACCATTTAAAAAATGAAAAATGAAAATTTACTGTTACAGTAAAACGTGCCAGAAGAAAGGGTTCCAGATATGTTCCTTGAGAAAAAAATTTCCTTTGGTGTGAGACTCATTAATATATCTCTTAATTAGAAATTATTGTCATGGTTTTTCCTATTTCCATTTAAGAAAAACGAGGAATTCTGTCACTTAAAGCAATATTAATTGTAGTGGTTGCTAAAATTCATTATTATTATTATTATTATTATTATTATTATTATTATTATTATTATTATTATATATTATTACGGGTGTATTACGATGTAAGGTAATCTCTTCATGCATCTCAGTTAGTGTATTATACTGTAAATTACATAAGACACTAAAATCAAGACTGAAACGTTAGATGCTCAGCTGCTGATGAAGCGCCATTGCCATTACATGTACATGTTTTGACGTGATGTAAAAGAGAACTGTCAGGTTGGTTCTGTAATTTAAACAGTATCTACTTTTGATCCTGATGTTGGTAGTGATGCTACAAGTATCATATTATCTGCTAAAAAGCTCTAAAACAATTCCTGTAACTAAATGTAAAAGCAATCAGTACTGTAAACAGTCATTTTAACTACGATGAAAAACTGACAGTTTAGAGTTCAGGTCAAAGATTTTGGCGTTCCTGTACTGAGCAGTAACGTGACTGTGAATGTTTTATCCTGAATGAGAATGACACCAGGCGCTACGGTGGCTTTGTGGTTAGCACTATTGCCTTGCACTTCCAGGGTGCGGGTTCGATTCAAGGCCTCTGTGTGCATGGAGTTTGTATGTTCTCCCCGTGATTGGTGGGTTGCCTCCGGGTACTCTGGTTTTCTACCACACTCCAAATACTTGCAGAATAGGCTAATTCCCAAATTACGAAGGATTGGCACCCTGTCCAGCGTGTACTCCACCTTGTGCTCTAAGTCTCCTGGGATAGGTTATAGGCCCCCTGATTATACTGGATATACTTGATTAAGGGTTAGACGAAAGTTGAAAGTGAGTGAGAATGACAACTGTCCCGGAATCCTCTGTTTTGCTGTGGTTTTCTTTTCTTTTTTTTTAACGATTTGATTTGAAGTGATCTCCCATCACGCTCATTCAGGACGTTTTTTGACCACATTTTCTCCTAGATATATGATGATTGACCACTATTTTTAAATGTTTTTGGGTTAGATTTTACAGTTCCTAATCCAATTTTAGTACTTGCGGCACTCCACGTAGTTCTTTTCTTTATGCAGGACAATAATTTGACCCTTCTGAAACACAATAACATCTTTGCCACGATCACAGAGTCTGTCTCCTGACATTGATGTTAAAATTGAGAATTGGGGATCTAATGGCATTGACTCTTTTTTATCCACTAAGCATCAGGATATTACCCACCCCCCAATTAAGAGTCAAGACTAAAGTTCCAAGTTCAAGGAATATGTGTGCGAAACTGTACAGTACAGTAAACTATTCGAACTATTATGAATTATCTCAGGTTTATTCGGGAACATTTTGTAGTAAGATAGATTTTCCTCTTTTTGAGAGATAGAGAGAGAGAGAGAGAGAGAGAGAGAGAGAGGTGAGAAATTAAGTGGTAGTAAGTCATTAACAACAATTTACAGTGTTTTCCTTTGTTGGTTTAAGATATAAGATAAATTAATTATATTAAATAAGCGTTTATTTTGGAGCAACACAGCCTAATTCTGGAGACGAGGCTGGACAATTTTCTGCGCATCCAAAAACGCCAGTAAAGCGGACTCCAGCTGGAACAACACTGATAAAACTTAAGGCTACAGTAAAGTACTTACTTGTTAATTTATTTTATTGTGTATTTAAAAACCCTGCCCCATCATGTCGCTATAGTCCGTGCAAAAAAAAAAAAACCCAGTCTGCTTTGTTATAAGGCTCCTCCTCATGAATGGTTAATCAGAAGCGTTAAGAAAGAGCGTGCTTTGTTTCCTGAAACACGAAATGGTGGACTTGCAGTGCGGGGCTGGCTCCACGCGAGACTATTAGTACATGGAATATTTGCCTAGAAATTCTGCGATTTTTTGGGGGTGGGTTATTTTCTGAGACTGTCATTGCTACAATGGGCATTCGTGCCCATAAAGAGACCATATGGATTTGGTTCATTGCGTTATTGTGTTTACCTGGCTTCTGCACGGGACAGATAATTTATTCCTTGTCAGAGGAGGCCGAAAAAGGAACGTTTGTTGGAAATATCGGCAAGGATTTAAACGTAAATGTACTTGAACTGGATTCGCGAGAACTGCGGATAGTATCGACACACAATAAGAGGTATTTTGATATAAATCTAAAGACAGGGGTCCTGTTTGTCAACGAGAGAATAGATAGAGAGGAGCTCTGTAGTAATGCACCAAAGTGTTTAGTAAGAATAGAAGCCATCCTAAATAATCCTCTACATTTCCACAGAATAGAGGTGATCATTTTAGACATAAATGACAATGCGCCGTTTTTCTATAAAACGTCATTCGATATTAATATTACGGAGTCAGCACACATTGGGGAGAAATTTCCATTGCCGGAAGCTAAAGATGCAGATATAGGGACCAACTCGGTAAAAAGTTACAGGCTGAGCCAAAATGAACATTTTTCCTTGGATATACAGAGCGGAGAACAGACGTTGTCTGCCGAGTTAGTGCTACAGAAAGCTTTAGACAGAGAAAAACAATCTGTGATCCAGTTAACTCTGACGGCTATAGACGGAGGAAAACCTCCCCGAACTGGGACTGCGGTTGTTCTCGTAAATGTCGTGGATGTTAATGATAACACCCCCATATTTAGCAAACAGCTTTATAAGGTTCGCGTTTCAGAAAATGCTCCAGCTGGAACAACACTGATCAAACTTGAGGCTACAGATTTAGATGAGGGTGTAAATGGTGAAATTGTGTATTCTCTGACAGAGCGAGATAGTTCAACATTATCTGGTTTATTCATAATAAACCAAGACAGTGGTGAAATTATAGTCCAGGGCAGGTTAGATTATGAGGAAAATCCTGCGTTTGAAATACGTGCACAAGCCAGTGATCGCGGCCATTCGCCACGCAGTACACACTGTAAAGTCTTAGTGGAGGTCGCTGACGTGAATGATAATGCCCCAGAAATTTCATTAACATCCCTTACGAATACCATAAGAGAGGATTCTGCTTTAGGATCTGTAATTGCTTTAATGACTGTCACAGATCTAGACAACGGCAAAAATGGTGTTGCTAAAATACATATATCTGATTCTAAACATTTTAAGATGAAATCTTCATATAAAAATTATTATTCCTTAGTCGTCGATGGTGCGTTAGACAGAGAAAATGTGTCTCAATATAATATCACTATAACAGCTACTGATGAAGGAAATCCACCTCTCTCAAGCACCACTGTTGTCACCGTAAATGTCTCTGATGTGAATGACAACGCTCCACGTTTTCCAGAATCCGTGATTAATGTGTATGTAAAAGAGAACAGTCAGGTTGGAGATGTTTTTTACACAGTATCTGCTTTTGATCCTGACGTTGGTGATAATGCCAGGCTTTCTTATTCATTATTGGAAAGCTCAAAAACCCGTGCTCCTGTGTCGTCAATGATAAATATAAACTCTGACAGTGGAGACATTCACAGTTTGCAGTCATTTAATTATGAGGAAATAAAAATATTCCAGTTTACAGTTCAAGCCATAGACTCTGGTTCCCCACCACTAAGCAGTAATGTGACTGTGAATGTGTTTGTCCTGGATGAGAATGACAACAGTCCAAGGATTCTCACTCCCTATTCTGAGCACGGATCTTTTCACACTGAAAACATTCCATATTCTGCTGAAGCCAGTTACCTTGTGACAAAGATCAGAGCTGTAGACTCTGATTCTGGATATAACGCCTTGCTTTCTTACCACATCTCTGAACCCAAAGGTAACAACCTCTTCCGAATTGGAACCAGCAGTGGAGAGATCAGGACTAAGAGGAGAATGAGTGATAATGACCTGAAAACTCACCAACTAGTTATTTTGATTTCTGATAATGGAGAGCCATCCCTGTCATCCACTGTGTCTCTTGATGTTGTGGTTGTTGAGGGCACAAGTGACATAAAGACTGAGTTAAAACATTCACCAATGAAGGAGGACAATTTCTCAGATTTAAACATGTATTTGCTGATATCGACTGTGTCGGTTTCAGGGATATTTTTACTGAGTCTGTTCAGTTTAATAGCTGCAAAATGCTACAGAAGAAATGGACATTTCAGCAGATACAGTGCTCCAGTGATCACCACACATCCTGATGGGAGCTGGTCTTATTCCAAATCCACTCAGCAGTATGATGTGTGTTTTAGTTCTGACACTTTGAAGAGTGATGTAGTGGTTTTTCCTGCACCATTTCTGCCTGCAGATGCTGAATTGATCAGCATAAATCAAGGTGAAATCTTGAACAGAACACAGACACTTCCTAACACAGATAAGGTAAGGCTAAAAATGGACTTTACTGTGGATTTTTGGTCGATTTGTTACTCATGTATGATGCAATATTTTCACTTAGTTACTGTACACGACTTTATGTTTTATGTTTCTACAAAATATCTTTATTATTCCTAGTTTGTAACATGCATAATCAGTTAAGTTTAGTTTGACTACTGTGTGTTTTGCAATGAGGATTTTTTTTCTAAACCACTGGACTTTGTAAACAATAGTCTAGAAAGAATTTTTAACATATGCCTGAGCATTTAGAGATTCTGTTTCTTGACATGGCCTTATAATACAAATAATATAAATATAAGATAGAGGCGATAAAATCAGTGATTAAAGGTTCAGACAAATATTTAATTTGACACTGGCCATGCGCTTCTTCTGAATTGAACATGCACTTGAGCAATATTTCCTTGTTTTATTTTAAATGTCATGATACCATGATATTATCTGTCATAACATCAACACTACCGCCAAATTAACAGAACATACACTATACACAAGCAAACTGGTGAAAGGCTCATGGGCATCCAAGGCTTACCATTCCCAATATGATGAAGTAACTATAGGATGTGGGACACAAACAAGTCTGATCTTTGGAGGGCACACCCAGCAACCAACAGCACTAAATGTATCTGCTGCCAAAATCCTGGTGCCAGACCTAGTGTTTTGACAGTAATGTTCACAGCTTAGTGCTCATGAAAAACAAAAATCTAGTATCTCTAGAAAATATTAATATATATTTAAGTTTAAGTATATTACTATTCATTCATTATAAATACTGCATATATCTTGGTCTAATTCAGTACACACAACCACAATCATATAGAAAAGATTGCTAACTTGTAATTTTTCCAAAAGACTATCATTGACCACAAGGCAGGTAAGCCACAGAATGTGGTTGCTGAAAGGGCCGACTGTTTGCAAAGTGATGTGTTGAGTCATATTAATGGAAAATTAACTGGAATGCAAAAGTGTTGTGAAGAACTTAGGGAAATTTCACAAGGAGTGGAGTGAGGCTGAAGTTAATGCATCAAGAGCTGCCACACACATATGTCTCAAGAAAATAACCTACTACTGCTGTGTTCCTAGTATCAAGACACTCCAAAACCAGAGACAAGGCCAAAAGCATTTTACCGGGACTAAGGAGAAAAACTACTGGATTTTTGCTCAGTGGTCCAAAGTCCTCTTTCAATGAGTAAATTTGAGTTTTGTTTAGAAATTATGGTTCTAGATTCCGGAGGATGATGAGGAGGCACATAATCCAAATTGTTTGAAATCCAGCATGATGTTTTTCAGTGATAATTTGAGGTTCCATATATAATTGATCTTATGACATATTCTAATATTTTTAGACACTAGACGTTTGATTTTCGTGAGTTGTAAACCATAATCATTGAAATTAAAACAGAAAATGCTTGAAGCATTTCACTTTACCTTTAATAAATCCAGAACATATCAGTTTTGCTTTCTGAAATAAATTGCAAATAATATACTTTTCCAAAATATTCAAATTTACTTAGATGTACTGCATATTTGTCTACATTTATGTATGTTATAAATTTTATAAATATTACATGTTTCTTAAGCGTTCCGTCATGTCTTAAGTGTTCCGTGATGTCCACATGGTGTCAGTCTCTGCCTGTTCTTAGAATTTCTTATGTGTTTTGCGAGGCTTTTCTTCGTCAAGAAAAAGGGCGTCCCGGTGCACGTATTGTTTGAGAGACAGAATAACACACTGGCTTTTCCGCTGTTGGACGATGGATTAAATCTCAGTCAAACGCTCAGATTTTTATGTTGTACCGAAAGTTCTTTGATAGTAGACCAGGCTGAAATGGTCATGCACGAAAACAGATTGTGGAATATTTTCACTTGGCTTTGTTGTCTTCGCAGCATTGCGTATGGGCAGATTGCTTATTCCGTGGTGGAGGAGAGTAATCCAGGGACAACAGTTGGGAATTTAGCAAAAGACTTGAATCTGAATGTCCATGATTTGGAGCACCGTGGATTCCACATTATTTCCGAGCCGAATGCAAGGTATTTTGATTTAAATGTGAAAACTGGAGTTCTCCATGTTAAAGAAAGGATAGACCGCGAGGAACTATGCGGGCGCAGTACGAAATGCAGTTTTGAATTAGAGGCTGTTATTTACTCATCTTTAAACATGTATCGGTTTGAGGTCATTATATTAGACGCAAATGATCACGCACCCATCTTTAGTTCGTCAGAAACAGTATTTAATATTTCCGAGTCGGTTTCTCTAGGAGACAGGTTTGCCTTACAGCGTGCATTTGATGCAGACGTGGGCAGCAACTCGATAAAAAGCTACAGGCTTAGCCAAAATGAGCACTTCTCTATTGATGTACACAGCGGAGAGCAAAGTGTATCTGCTGAGTTAGTGCTACAGAAAGCTCTAGATAGAGAAAAGCATGCTGTAATACAGCTCTTATTGATTGCCGTAGACGGAGGAAAACCTCCCAAATCAGGTACATTAAATCTAAATGTAAACGTCATTGATGTGAATGATAACACTCCCATTTGCGAAAAATCGCTTTACAAAGCTCAAATACCAGAAGATTCACCACCCGGTACATCTGTCATTACAGTTACCGCAAATGATGCAGATGATGGACTGAACGGAGAAATCATGTATTCATTCATAAATCATGACAGTGACAGGAGTATTGATTCATTCGCAATCAATTCTGATACTGGTAAAATAACAGTGAAGGAACAGCTGGATCACGAGCAAAATATTGCAGTTGAAATTAGAGTCCAGGCAAGAGACAAAGGAACAAATCCGAGATCAGCGTTTTGCAAAATACTAGTTGAAATACTCGATGTCAATGACAATGCTCCTGAAATATCCGTGACTTCCCTAGTTAACGTTCTTAAAGAAGACTCTCCAGATGGGACGATGGTCGGTTTAATAGGGGTAAAAGATAAAGATTCCGGTAAAAATGGTGCAGCATTTCTAAATATGCAAGGCGTTTTACAATTTTCGCTGCAAAATACGTATAAAAATAGATATTCATTAACTGTGAAGGGACACCTAGACAGAGAAAGTGTTTCTCAATATAATATAACTCTCACAGCTACTGATGAAGGAACTCCACCTTTGTCCAGCACCACCGTCATTACTGTACACATTTCCGATGTGAATGACAACGCACCACGTTTTTCAGACGCTGTCATTAATATGTATGTGAAAGAAAACAGTCCAGTTGGCTCTCTAATTCATACAGTATCTGCTTTTGATCTTGATGTTGGTGATAATGCCAGGATATTATATTCATTACTTGGAAACTCTAAAAACGGTTATTTAACATCTGTGCTAAACATACACCCTGACAGTGGTGATATTTGTACTTTGCAGTCATTTAATTATGAAGAAATTAAAACATTCCAGTTTAAAATTCAAGCCACGGACTCTGGTGTCCCCCCACTGAGCAGTAACGTGATTGTGAATGTTTTTATCCTGGATGAGAATGACAACAGTCCAAGGATTCTCGCTCCTTATTCTGAGCATGGCTCTGCTCACATTGAGAACATTCCATATTCGGCTGAAGCGGGCTACTTTGTGGCCAAGATCAGAGCTGTAGACTCTGATTCTGGATATAATGCATTGCTTTCTTATCACATATCTGAACCCAAAGGAAACAACCTCTTCCGGATTGGAACTAGCAGCGGAGAGATCAGGACTAAGAGGAGAATGAGTGACAATGACCTGAAAACTCACCCACTTGTCATTTTGGTTTCTGATAATGGAGAGCCTTCACTGTCAGCCACTGCTTCTATTGATATTGTGGTTGTTGAGAACACAGGTGATCTACAGACTAATTTCAAACGTGCGCCCATAAAGGATGACAGTTTTTCGGATCTAAATATATATTTGCTGATCGCTATTGTGTCGGTTTCAGTGATATTTTTATTGAGTCTGATCAGTTTAATAGCTGTAAAATGCTGCATGACATACGGCAGATACAGTGCTCCAGTGATCACCACACATCCTGATGGAAGCTGGTCTTACTCCAAATCTACACAGCAGTATGACGTGTGTTTTAGCTCGGACACACTGAAGAGTGACGTAGTGGTTTTCCCTGCGTCATTTCCGCTTGCAGATGCTGAATCGATCAGTATAAATGGAGGAAACACTTTTAACAAAACTCAAACACTTCCGAATAAAGAGAAGGTAAGATCTGAGACGATAAATCATTTGTAATATATATATTTTTATAATGTTATGCTTGTAACTAAAATATTACCTTCCAATTCCCATTCACTTTTCTAGACTAACCTTGCCATTGTTGCTGTCCATGGTCCTGCAAATCCTTGTCAGTTTCTACCCACTTGGCCTAAATCTTTTCTTCCTTAAATAGTACAATCTTTGTCAAGTTATGAAAAAGTGACTGATGTGAACGATGCTGTTAAAGGTACAACTCCACTTTAAAATTCGTTAAAAACCTAAGTGTTGTTCTTTTTTTTGTCCTTTACAACTGTAAAACTGGCCGTGCCGTTTACTCGTCTGCCAGCTCGGGGACACATTATGTTATCACTTTAAATAAGTGAGCAGCACGATTATTGAGAACAGGTTCAGGTTATACACACACACACACACACACACACACACACACACACACACACACACACACACACACACACACACACACACACACACACACACACACAAATCTATAAATATAATGTAAATAATATCAAAGTAAGTTTGCTCTTTTAAAAATATATTTGGATATAATTATTAAGCATATAAATTCTTCTTTCTGGGCAGGATTAAATAGCCTGCTAGCCCTAATTTACTTAAATGATAATTTGATGCATAAAAACACATGTTTTCAGCAAATTATTGTTTTGTTTGTTGTCTTTAGTGAAAAGAGAACCAACTGTTAAATATTTAGTAAATTGTTTAGTTTTTCTGCTCTCAGGAAAATCAGGTTGCCGTGTGTGTGTGTGTGTGTGTGTGTGTGTGTGTGTGTGTGTGTGTGTGTGTGTGTGTGTGTGTGTGTGTTAGAATGGTTGACATTTTACCATGTGAACGATTCGCCAGGCTTCCACATACGTATCAATCATAAGTATGATTCATACTGCGCATAAAAAATTATAATCGTTATTATTTAAATAGATTTTTATAATGCTACAATTGTACTTTGTTTACCGCTGTATTA
>JAAGKR010001564.1:9347-89144 GCA_011419295.1 Clarias macrocephalus | reverse complement strand
ACACACACACACACACACACACACACACACACACACACACACACACACACACACACACACACACACACACACACACACACACACAAATCTATAAATATAATGTAAATAATATCAAAGTAAGTTTGCTCTTTTAAAAATATATTTGGATATAATTATTAAGCATATAAATTCTTCTTTCTGGGCAGGATTAAATAGCCTGCTAGCCTTTAAGCAAAGAATAAAAAGATAGTATAATCATATTAATAGCTTGTGTATTTTATTTTTTTGTTAATTTACTTAAATGATAATTTGATGCATAAAAACACATGTTTTCAGCAAATTATTGTTTTGTTTGTTGTCTTTAGTGAAAAGAGAACCAACTGTTAAATATTTAGTAAATTGTTTAGTTTTTCTGCTCTCAGGAAAATCAGGTTGCCGTGTGTGTGTGTGTGTGTGTGTGTGTGTGTGTGTGTGTGTGTGTGTGTGTGTGTGTGTGTGTGTGTGTTAGAATGGTTGACATTTTACCATGTGAACGATTCGCCAGGCTTCCACATACGTATCAATCATAAGTATGATTCATACTGCGCATAAAAAATTATAATCGTTATTATTTAAATAGATTTTTATAATGCTACAATTGTACTTTGTTTACCGCTGTATTATGTCTTGCCTCCATTTCTCCACGTGGTGTCTCTAGCCACTTGCAGTTGGACGGTTATAATTTTTTTTTTGGTGGCTCCTCCTTTCAGGCCAAGTCACTCCCCCACACAGAGGGCTTTGTTCCTGAGATGAGACGAACCTGGGATTATAGTTTCACCCTTAATAAATTATTATCGTCGGCAGAGCGTTGTTGCTTATGTTTTCCCAAAGATATCTGTGTCTCTTCGGATTATGGCCGCATTGATGAGGAGATGCGTGATTCTGCGGATATTTGCTGTTTCATTGTGTTGGAGTTGGAGTATAGTGGACGGACAGATTGCATACGTTGTTTTGGAGGAATCGAGCCGAGGAACAGAAATCGGAAATCTAGCAAAGGATTTAAATCTAAATGTGCAAGACCTTGGACATCGAGGATTTGAAATAATCCAGGGACCTAATAAGAGGTATTTTGGTGTTAATTTAAAAACGGGGATTTTACACGTTAAAGAAAGAATAGACCGAGAGGAGCTCTGTAACCGAGACACCAAATGTTCACTGGAATTAGAGGCAATAGTTAAAACGCCATTAAATATGTATCGGTTTGAAGTTAACGTCGTAGATATTAATGACAATACACCAACGTTTCCGATGTCTTTGACTGCACTGAATATTTCAGAATCAGCATTTCCAGGCGAGAGATTCCTTTTACCAAGTGCATTTGATGCAGATGTGGGTAGCCACGCAGTAAAGAGTTACAAGCTAAACCAAAATGAACACTTTTCCCTAGATTTCCAAAGCAATGGAGAGCAAAGTGTGTCTGCTGAATTAGTTCTGCAGAAAGCTTTAGACCGAGAGAAACAGTCTGTGTTTCAACTCATACTGACTGCTCTGGATGGAGGAAAACCTCCGAGATCCGGAACATTGCAGCTAGTCATAAGTGTTGAAGATGTAAATGATAACGTCCCAGTTTTCAGTAAGGCTCTTTACAAAGCCCGAGTGACGGAAAACTCTCCACGTGGTACATCCGTTATTGCGGTTCATGCTACTGACCTAGACGAAGGCAAAAACAGCGAAGTCGTTTATTCTTTTGCCAGTCAAAACAATGCTCAGGATTTTGACGCTTTTTCCATTGACCCCGAAAGTGGGCTGATTACGGTACAGGGTGTTGTAGACTTTGAGACACAAAATGCACTTGAAATTCGTGTTCAGGCTAAAGATAAAGGGCATAAACCACGAGCAGCATTATGTAAAGTTTTAGTGGAAATCGTGGACATTAACGATAACGTACCAGAGATCTCGGTTAATTCTTTGGTTAATGTGATTAAAGAGGACGCTACCGCTGGTACAATGGTTGGCTTGATAACAGTAAAAGATAGCGATGCTGGGAAAAACGGTGATGCAAATCTTAAAATTCACAATTCTGTACCGTTTAAAATACAGCACACTTACAAAAATAAATATTCTATAGTAGTTGATAGCCCACTAGATAGAGAAAGCGAATCTCAATATAATATAACTCTCACAGCTACTGATGAAGGAACTCCGCCTCTGTCCAGTACCACCGTAATTAGTGTACAAATTTCTGATATAAATGACAACCCGCCACGTTTTCAAGACATCACAGTTAATGCGTATTTGAAAGAGAACAGTCCAGTTGGTTCTCTAATTTACACAGTATCTGCTTTTGATCCTGATATTGGTGATAATGGCAGAATATCATATTCATTACTTGGAAACTCTAAAAACGGTTATTTAACATCTGTGCTAAACATAAACCCGGACAGTGGCGATATTTGTACTTTGCAGTCATTTAATTATGAAGAAATTAAAACATTTCAGTTTAAAATTCAAGCCACGGACTCTGGTGTCCCCCCACTGAGCAGTAACGTGACTGTGAATGTTTTTATCCTGGATGAGAATGACAACAGTCCAGGGATTCTCGCTCCCTATTCTGAGCACGGCTCCGTTCACACTGAAAACATTCCATATTCGGCTGAAGCCGGCTACATTGTGTCCAAGATCAGAGCAGTAGACTCTGATTCTGGATATAATGCACTGCTTTCATATCACATATCTGAACCCAAAGGAAACAACCTTTTCCGGATCGGAACCAGCAGCGGAGAGATCAGGACTAAGAGGAGGATGAGTGACAATGACCTGAAAACTCACCCACTTGTCATTTTGGTTTCTGATAATGGAGAGCCTTCACTGTCATCCACTGTTTCTATTGATGTTGTGGTTGTTGAGAGCACAGGTGACATTAAGACTCAGTTCAAACGTGCACCCATAAAGGATGACAGTTTCTCGGACTTAAATATATATTTGATGATCGCCATTGTGTCGGTTTCGGTGATATTTTTATTGAGTCTGATCAGTTTAATAGCTGTAAAATGCTGCATGACATACGGTAGATACAGTGCTCCAGTGATCACCACACATCCCGATGGAAGCTGGTCTTACTCCAAATCTACACAGCAGTATGACGTGTGTTTTAGCTCGGACACACTGAAGAGTGACGTAGTGGTTTTCCCTGCGTCACTTCCCCTTGGAGATGCTGAATCGATCAGAATAAACGATGCGGACACTTTTAGTAGAACGCAAAGTCTTCCAAGCAAAGGAAAGGTAAGAATTATGAACAATTTACTGTTCGCTCAGTAGTCTTATTATTACTTCTTCGTTAAAAGTATCAAAAAGTGAAAGTAGCTAAAGTTTATGGAAGTAAATTTTATGTCTCATTAAATGTATTAATTGTTTATACCTCTCTAGACAATGCAACAATAAAATGATGGTAAATTATTCAGCATAACCGTTTAACTAAATCTTATTCGGTACCTTCATTAAGGTTTGTTTAATGTAAAAAATCTATCAATTTTCATGCGTACTAATTTGGGGTTTATTTAACATACGATGTAGCGTCTGTCTCTGTCCATGGTTCTGAAGGCTCCCAACTTATCCATCTTTTTTTTTTTTTTCGGGGGTGGGGGGGGGGGGTTTCAGTATATATAAAGCTAGACCTTGCTCCTTGTCTTTATAGAGGACGTTTTTGAAGATATTCTGAATCATTTACTTTTTGTCTAATATACCCGGTTTAACAAGCGGATGTGTATGGATTTTAATTTTCAGATTACATAGACACTTTTCTTTCTTTCTTTCTTTCTTTACTTTCTGACTGTCTGAATGGCTGGCTGACTTCCTGACTTTCTTACTGATATACTTATTGACTTACTGATTCACTTCAGTTTTCTTTTTTTATTTTTATTTCTTTTTTATCTTTTTTTTCTTTTTTGTTTCTTTTTTATTCCCCACACGATGTCGCTATCTTTCCACTCTAAATAACTTACGTCCTAGCCTCGCCATGCTCCTCCTTTTAACGTAAATGGGCATGTGTTCAGTCCGGCGCTTTGTTCTGGAAACGCCATTGTATACAGATGCAGTTTTTGGATCGTTCAAATGGATGCTTGCTTTTAACTATATGGATTTATTTTCACCAATCCTCGATGTTGATGTAAAATGACCTCAACAATGGCAGACAATTTTTTTATCTGGCTGTGGTTTTCACTGCTTCTTTACTGCTGGAGCATCGCGGAGGGACAAATCGTGTATTCCTTGTCAGAGGAGGTGAAGGCTGGTACTGTAATCGGAAATGTATCTAAGGATTTAAATATTAATATAAAGGACTTTGAACGACGTGGATTACAACTCGTTTCGGCAGAAAATAAAAGGTATTTCGAACTGAATATGAAGACGGGTGTTCTTCAAGTTAAGGACAGAATAGACAGAGAAGCGCTGTGTGAACAGAGAACGAAATGTTCTTTAGCCTTGGAAATTATTGTCCATTCGCCGTTGAACATATATAGATTTGAAGTGAACGTTTTAGACATTAACGACAATCTGCCGACATTTCGCTCGCCATTGATGAACTTAAATATTGCAGAGTCAGCGTTTCCGGGAGAGAGATTCCCGTTACCAAATGCGTTTGACGCAGACATAGGCAGTAACTCAGTAAAGACTTACAAGCTAAATCAAAATGATCACTTCTCCCTGGACGTACAGAGCAGCGGAGAACAGAGAATGTCTGTCGAATTGGTCCTGCAAAAGTCATTAGATCGAGAAAAGCAATCTCTGATCCAGCTAACTTTAACGGCTATAGATGGAGCGAAGCCTCCTACATCCGGGTCGTTGAATATTATTGTGCATGTTGAAGATGTTAATGACAACATTCCGGTTTTCAGTAAGTCGTTGTATAAAGCTCGAATACAAGAAAATGCACCTGCTGGTTCAGCCGTAGTTACAGTACACGCAAGTGATTTGGATGAGGGTCTTAACGGTGAGATTGTTTATGAGTTTTATAAACAGGACAACGAGCAAGATATCAGTGTGTTTTCTATAAATCCAGAAACTGGAGACATCACGATAAAAGGTCAGCTTGACTATGAAAGAAAAAGCGCTGTTGAAATTCGGGTCCAGGCTAAAGACAAAGGACCAAACCCAAGAGCTGCACACTGTAAAGTATTAGTCGAAATTATAGATGTCAATGACATTATACCAGAAATATCTGTTACGTCTTTAGTAAACACGCTGAAAGAGGATGCTCAGCTTGATACAACTGTCGGCATGATAACGGTCATAGATAACGACAGTGGTAAAAACGGTCAAGTAAACTTGAGAATAACCGGATCTGTTCCATTTAGGATACAGAATTCATACAAGAATAATTACATATTAGTTTTAGATGGATCTTTAGACAGAGAAACCACATCCAAGTATAATATTACTATTACCGCTACTGATGAAGGAACTCCATCACTCTCCAGCACCACATTAATTACTGTACACGTTTCTGATGTAAATGACAATGCGCCACGTTTTCTAGAGTATGTAAACAATGTATATTTGAAAGAGAACAGTCAGGTTGGAGATATTATTCATACGGTGTCTGCTTTTGATAGTGATGCTGCAGATAATGCAATAATATCATATTCATTGCTGCAAAGCTCTAACGATGTTTCTGTTTCATCCATGGTTAACATAAACCCTGACAGTGGTGAGATTTACAATTTACAGTCATTTAATTACGAAGAAATTAAAACATTTCAGTTTAAAGTTCAGGCCACAGACTCTGGCGTTCCTCCACTGAGCAGTAACGTGACTGTGAATGTTTTTATTCTGGATGAGAATGACAATAGTCCAGGGATTCTTGTTCCCTATTCTGATCATGGAGCTGTTCACACTGAGAATATTCCATATACTGCTGAAGCAGGCTACTTTGTGGCCAAGATCAGAGCTGTAGACTCCGATTCAGGATATAATGCACTACTTTCTTATCACGTCTCTGAACCCAAAGGAAACAACCTTTTCCGTATTGGAACCAGCAGCGGAGAGATCAGGACTAAGAGGAGAATGAGTGACAATGACCTAAAAACTCACCCACTTGTCATTTTGGTTTCTGATAATGGAGAACCCTCCCTGACATCCACTGTTTCTATTGATGTTGTGGTCGTTGAGAGCACAAGTGACATAAAGACCCAGTTCAAACATGCACAGACAAAGAATGACAGTTTCTCTGATTTAAACACATTTTTGCTGATTGGCATTGTGTCAGTTTCTGTGATATTTTTATTGAGTCTGATCAGTTTAATAGCTGTTAAATGCTGCAGGAGAGATGGAAATTTCAGCAAATATAGTGCTCCAGTGATCACCACACATCCTGATGGGAGCTGGTCTTATTCCAAATCTGCACAACAATATGACGTGTGTTTTAGCTCAGACACACTGAAGAGTGATGTAATGGTTTTTCCTGCACCATGTCCACCTGCAGAGGCAGAGTTAATAAGCATAAACGAAGGAGATACTTTTAACAAACCACAGACACTTCCTACCAAAGGCAAGGTAAGAATGAATTAGTGGGTCACTGTTTTGCACAAATGTGCACCTCATATATTTTGTAACAGTTAAAGTTTGTTTAAATTTTAATTACTGCATGATTGCATTGCATTAGGTAAAGGCCTTATTAAGGAGAAATCATTTAATTTGCCATTACCAAGAATATGACATAGATTCATTTACTAAAGATGAGGAGAGAAAAATTTCTCTCCACTTGCACATTTTATAAAAACAGTTATTGGTGTATATATCTTTGCATAAATTAAGTGAAAGTAATACAACTATTTTGAGGGGAAAATATTTGTTTATATATGATATTTTGAATGATATGCATTAGTGTAAAGCCTAATGTTACCAGGACATGATACTCAATAGATTAATGAGTAAAACTGTTGTGGGTGTCCAAATGAGCAGGTTTTCTTTGAATTATCTCAGTTGATTGGTCCAATAGCAATAACTACCAATCAAAAATGAGGTGTTGTTAATGTTATATCTACCTCATCCTGAAGTGTCTTTTCTTGGTTTCCCTGATATACAGTACATCAGATTGCATATCTTGCGTGAAAGGCAATATGTATGTCCTATGCATGAGCCCTGGTGAGTCACAAGAACCTTTAAGGCTTGTGATTGTATCATTTGTATTTTTATTAGGGGTTTTCCCCCCAGAAGAACCATATTTATGTAGCTGATAATTTATTTCGTTTCTCATTGTGTCTCTTGTTATAAGGTACAATGTTTAAATATAATTTGAGATGGGATTAGAAGTGACTAAATAAATATCTTATTATAGCAGTTGTTTGTAGACTAGTGTACTTGTTCCTTCAGCAGCAGTAGAAAAACAGACTTTTTTGCATTTCTTAGTACATCTACTGTTATAGAAAAATTTCACTTTTTTTGAGTTGTTTGAGTGAAAGGGAGTTATGCAAAAATAACTGCAATCATACCCAATAAATAGTTTTCACAAATCTATTTAATTGCTCAAAACGTTTCTGCTTGTACAGATACATATCATTAGATAGTAACTAGCTCTAATTAGTAACTATAGCAACTAGCTCTGTAAATATTAAAAGTGGGTTGATTATTTTTTCCCATAGAGCATTAAGAACATTTAATGCACTTCTAAATCCAGGTTCATTAAGTAACACTGTGCAGACCTATGATAGAAAGAGAGAGCGAGTGAGTGAGAGAGAGAGAGAGAGAGAGAGAGAGAGAGAGAGAGAGAGAGAGAGTAGAGGTATGTTATTCGTGGACTTTTCATTGACGCATACAGGCATTTGGAAAATGTAAGAAAAGATACAACAATCGGTTGGACCTGGATTTGGTTGTAGTTATAAATGATTGTTTTAATCATATATAAACACACGTATAACATTAAGGACTGTTGTCGTCCACATGATGTCACTAGCCTTCCACTCTACGTTACTGAGTGTCTTTACAATGCGCCGCCTTTCCCGAGGCAGGGCAATCTTTCTGCTGTCCGAACGTCTTTGTTTAGAATACGCCATTGTGCTCGGGTGCTGTTTAAACGCAGACAAGAGACATATTCGCAACTACGAGAATAGATTGGTATGTTTTTAACAGAGCGTTTGTAACGCAATGAAATGGCTGCATCGCCGGGTCGAGGATTTCAGGCGTGGATATGTTATTCTCTATTGATTCATTTCTGGAGATGTGTGAATGGACAGAGTGTTTTTCACATATCGGAAGAAGCAGCCCCAGGCACACCAGTCGGGAATTTGGCAAAGGAATTAAATCTAAACGTTCAGGATCTCGAGAGCCGAGGATTCCATATTGCTACCGAGGCTTATAGCAGGTATTTTGATCTTAATCGGAAGACTGGTATTCTCAGTGTTAAAGAAATACTTAACAGAGAAGAGCTTTGTGAACACAACACGCTCTGTTCTATAGCACTAGAAGCTGTCGTTAAGTCACCAGTAAATATTTATAGGTTTGAAGTGAACGTCTTAGATATTAACGACAATTCACCAGTATTTCGACAGACAGAATGGACGTTAAATATTTCAGAGCTATCTTCTTCAGGGGAGAGATTTGCATTACCAAGCGCGTATGATGCAGACGTGGGAAGCAATTCAGTAAAGAACTACAAGCTGAGCCAAAACGAACACTTTTCGCTGGATGTACACAGCGGACAGGAAGGTGTATCAGCCGAACTAGTACTGCAGAAAACTTTAGATAGAGAGAAACAGTCTGCGATCCACCTCACATTGACTGCTGTGGATGGAGGAAAACCACAAAAATCTGGAACTATTCCTGTTATTATAAATGTAGTAGATGTTAATGATAATGTCCCGGTGTTCAGTAGATCGCTGTATAAAGCTCGAATTAACGAAAATGTCTCACCAGGTACTCCCATGATTACTGTGCATGCCACTGATTTGGATGAAGGCGTTAACGGAGAAATTTCATATACGTTTGTTAACCACGACAACAACAAACATAGTGTGTTCTCAATAAATCCAGAAACCGGCGAAATTGTAGTGACGGGTGTTGTAGATTATGAAAAGAAAAATGCGTTTGAACTTCGTGTTCAAGCAAAGGACAAAGGTTATAACCCAAGATCGACAATGTGCAAGATCCTAGTAGAAATTATTGATATCAACGATAATGTTCCGGAAATATCCGTGACCTCATTAGTTGACACTATTAAGGAGGATGCACCGGTTGACACAATGGTGGGAATGATAACTGCTGTCGATAAGGATGCCGGTAAAAACGGGCAGGTAACACTCAAAATTCTTGGATCTGTCCCATTTAACATTCAAAAGTCGTATAATAATTTTTATACATTGGTTGTACGTGGACCTCTCGACAGGGAAAGTGCATCTCAGCATAACATCACTATCACGGCTACTGATGAAGGAACTCCTCCTCTCTCCAGCACCACTGTCATTACTATACAAGTCTCTGATGTTAATGATAATGCGCCATGCTTTAGTGAGCCCATTGTTAATGTATATGTAAAAGAGAATAGTCAGATTGGAGATGTTATTTATACAATATTTGCTGTTGACAGTGATGTTGCAGACAATGCTAGAATATCGTATTCATTGTTACAAGGCTCTAAAGATATTCCTGTTTTATCCATGCTAAACATAAACCCCGAAAGTGGAGATATTTACACTTTGCAGTCATTTAATTATGAAGAAATAAAAACATTTCAGTTTAAAGTTCAGGCCACAGACTTTGGTGTTCCTCCATTGAGCAGTAACGTGACTGTGAATGTTTTTATCCTGGATGAGAATGACAACAGTCCTGGGATTCTTGCTCCCTATTCTGAGCATGGATCTGTTCACACTGACAACATTCCATATTCGGCTGAAGCAGGCTATTTTGTGGCCAAGATCAGAGCTGTAGACTTCGATTCTGGATATAATGCACTCCTTTCTTATCATATCTCTGAACCAAAAGGAAACAACCTTTTCCGGATCGGAACCAGCAGTGGAGAGATCAGGACTAAGAGGAGAATGAGTGACAATGACTTGAAAACTCACCCGTTAGTCATTTTAGTTTCTGATAATGGAGAACCATCTCTATCATCTACGGTGTCTATTGACGTTGTGGTTGTTGAGAGCACAGGAGACATTAAGACTCAGTTCAAACATGCACCAATAAAGGATGACAGTTTCTCAGATTTAAACATGTATTTGTTGATCGCCATTGTGTCAGTTTCAGTGATATTTTTACTGAGTCTGATCAGTTTAATTGCTGTAAAATGCTGCAGGACAGATGGCAGTTTCGGTGGATACAGTGCTCCAGTGATCACCACGCATCCTGACGGAAGCTGGTCTTACTCCAAATCTACTCAACAGTATGATGTGTGTTTTAGTTCTGACACACTGAAAAGTGACGTAGTGGTTTTCCCTGCGCCATTTCCGCCTGTAGATGCTGAATTGATCAGTATAAATGAAGGAGACACCTTTAACCAAACACAAACACTTCCTGCTAAAGAGAAGGTAAGATTCTGCGGATTTAAGATACAAAATTTGTCCTAAGCTCTTATTTATGGTTAATGCTGACTATTGCTGGATGTGAGTTTACTGTGAGTGGTTTGTCTCATGTTTACTACTACATTATTTTACTGCTTTATTTTAAGTGTGCTCAGAGACTCCTTGTGCATAATTGAAACATATATACATATATATATATATATATATATAGTATATTGCACACTTAACAAATATAACTATTTATTTTATGCATCTTAATATTTATTTAAAAAATAATAACAGAACATAACAGCAACAAACAACCCGCAATAATTATTTACAAATAATCAAACAATAACGTAATTATTTTGTTTGTGTGTTTTTAACGCTTCTTAATTTCTTGTTTGTCTTTATTCTGCCATGAAATATGTCAAATGAAGGTAATATTTTAATTTTCATGGAGATTTATCTTGTATTTTTTCATGGAGAAAAAAGGAAAATATATAGAGCGTTTTGTCAAAGTTTATGCAACGGAAGGAATGCACTACGTTGTTACACACAAACACAGACAACTGAATATTTTGACATTAAACACCTCATGGTGTCGCTATAGAATTGTCGCACAATCAGTCTTGCTCCTCCTCATGCACTGCTTCTGTGCTTTGTTTCACATTCCTGATCAAATTGGATCTCACGGGAAGATCTTTCACATTGGCAATGCTAAGGGATTATGTTTGAGTACCATTTCAGTCATTTTGTTCCACTGGATTGGACAAAAATTATGCGCAATGGATAACCGAACGGAGTCCTCTTTCTTTCTTATTGTTGTGATTTTTATAACACTCGTGGACCTTGCTGTTGCTCAGATTGCTTATTCGGTATCAGAGGAGGTAAATACGGGGACGATCGTTGGAAATATAGCAAAGGACCTAGGCCTAAACATTCAGGAATTGGAATCACGGATGCTTCACATCGTTTCCACGTCTGGAAAGAAGTATTTTGAGGTTAATCTGAAAACAGGGGCATTGTACGTCAACGAGAGACTGGACAGAGAGGCGCTTTGCCCTGCCTCCCCGCAGTGCTCCGTGCATTTGGAAGCTGTTGTTAATAATCCGCTGAATTTGTTTCGCATCGAGGTGAATATACTAGACGTAAATGACAACTCGCCTATGTTTCGTGTTAAATCAAAACATTTTAATATATCAGAATTTGCTTTTGTTGGCGACAGATTTCAGCTGCCGAGAGCTTCAGACCCTGATGTGGGTAGTAACTCGCTAAAGAGCTACAAGCTCAGCCAAAATGAATATTTTTCTCTGGATGTACAAAATAGTGGAGAGCAGACTGTATCTGCTGAATTAGTATTACAGAAAGCTTTAGACAGAGAGAAACAGCCTGTAATACATCTTTTTCTAACCGCAACTGATGGAGGGAAACCTCCAAAAAGCGGTACAATGCAGATAGTGGTGAATGTGCAAGATGTTAACGACAACTCCCCGGTGTTTAACAAATATCTTTACAAGATGCGTATTCTCGAAAACTCCGCTATTGGGACAATTGTGATTAACCTGAATGCGACAGATGCAGACGAGGGAGTAAATGGTCAAATAGTATATTCTTTAGTTAACCAGGATAGCGACGAGAAAAACAATGGCATTTTTAGCATTGACTCTGTTTCGGGGGAGATTACGGTACAGGGCACGGTCGACTTTGAGACACAAAATGCGTACGAAATTCATGCACAGGCTAAGGATAAGGGACTGACTCCCCGATCCGCGCATTGTAAAATACTAATTGAGGTGGGAGATGTGAACGACAACGCTCCTGAAATCACGCTGACATCTCAGATAAATGTTGTCGCGGAAAACGCCAAAAAAGATACTGTCGTTGCTTTAATAACAATATCTGATAAAGATTCCGGGAAAAATGGTAATGCTCACGGAAAATTACTCAGCGGAGTTCCGTTTAAATTGAAGTCTTCTTATAAGAACTATTATTCTATTGTGGTGGACGGGCCTTTAGACAGAGAAAGCGAAGCTCAATATAATGTAACAATTATAGCGATAGATGAAGGAAGTCCTTCATTATCTAGTACACGAGTTTTTACAATTCAGGTGTCAGATGTAAATGACAACGCGCCACATTTTATAGAGCGTATAGCTAATGTATATGTAAAAGAAAATGGCCCAAAAGGGCAGGTTATTCACACTCTCTCGGCTATTGATCCAGATTTAAACGATAATTCTAAAATATCTTATGAATTATTAGACTCTCAAAGTTTCCCCATGTGTTTTCTATAGTAGCTATAAATGCTGATAATGGGGAGATACACTCATTACGGTCTTTTAACTATGAAGAAGTTAAAACATTTCAGTTTAAAGTTCAGGCCACAGACTTTGGTGTTCCTCCATTGAGCAGTAACGTGACTGTGAATGTTTTTATCCTGGATGAGAATGACAACAGTCCTGGGATTCTTGCGCCCTATTCTGATCATGGAGCTGTTCACACTGAGAACATTCCATATTCTGCTGAAGCCGGCTACTTTGTGGCTAAGATCAGAGCTGTAGACTTTGATTGTGGATATAATGCATTGCTTTCTTATCACATCTCTGAACCCAAAGGAAACAACCTTTTCTGGATCGGAACCAGTAATGGAGAGATCAGGACTAAGAGGAGAATGAGTGACAATGACCTGAAAACACACCCACTGGTCATTTTGGTTTCTGATAACGGAGAACCCTCTCTGTCATCCACTGTCTCTATTGATGTTGTGGTTGGTGAAAACACAGGCGTAATAAAAATTCAACCCAAACCAGTAAAGGATGACAGTTTCTCAGATTTAAACATGTATTTGCTGATTGCTATTGTGTCAGTTTCAGTGATATTTTTACTGAGTCTGATTAGTTTAATAGCTGTGAAATGCTGCAGGACAGGTGGCAGTTTTAGCAGATACAGTGCCCCAGTGATCACCACACATCCGGATGGAAGCTGGTCTTACTCTAAGTCTACACAGCAATACGATGTGTGTTTTAGTTCTGATACACTGAAAAGTGACGTAGTGGTTTTCCCTGCGCCATTTACACCTGCAGATGCTGAACTGATTAGTATAAATGAAGGGGGCACCTTTAACCGAACACTCACACTTCCTAATGATGAAAAGGTAAGATCCTTGTCAAAATAAGATTATTTAAGAATTGTTGAATACATGTCCTTAGTTTTCAATCAGGCTCATTCTTGGAACCACCTCAGACCAAAAAACACTCTAAAACACTTACAAATTAAATGTTATATGTGCACGTACTATGTTGTGTTTATTTACTATCACTTGATACTTCCCATGGATTATATTCACAGCATATTACTATTTGTCGGTTTTGCTCTCCATGGTCCTGAAAACTGCAGTCTCAACTGCCATGCATTTCTCGTGCTCTTACTGTTCTTCTTAGGTAATGCGAACAACCTCTGCTTTAAACATTTTCCTGCATACATCTGTTAGATGTTTTGTTGAAATGCTATACAGTGATATCATAGAATTCTAGTTGTTTGAATTGAGGTTTTTTTTTTCTGTTTTGTTGCTTTGAGAGTTCATTCTCTCAAAGTGAACCACCTATGTATGGTTAATTTTCCTCCTGTGCTTGTATAAATGTTTATATGTCTGTGCACATTTTACCTCTTCTTACATTCTTCTTCCTTTTTCTATGTCTCCCCAGCACTTTTCTTTCCTTTATTTGGATGTCTCTCTAGCTGTCTCTGTTAACCCCCATCCCCCAACACTTTATCTCTTCAATAGCCATTCCCCTCCCCAGATGAAAATATATTATCATTTCATGCTGTAAGCATTTCATACGATTGTTGTTGGCACTGAAAAACAAAAACACAATTATTAAGTCATACAAATATATTCTTGGGTGGCAATTAGTTCTCAGAAAGTTTGAGACCATGCACACAAACACACATACAATGCAAGAGAGAGAGAGAGAGAGAGAGAGAGAGAGAGAGAGAGAGAGAGAGAGAGATTATGTTGCACTGTGTGCATGCCTACTGTATATATACATTTATATAGTGACTATTTGTTTATTTAGCTTACACCAATGTTGTACAGATTAAGGTTTACATATGTCTTTATAGGTCCCTCTATGTTTTTAGTAAATTCTTTGTGAAATGCCCAGTTGGAAATATTTAAGTGGCAAGCCTTGTTGTATTATATATACATATATAGACAGCTCATCCTGTATTGCTGATCATTCTTGTAGTATTAGTTAACACATGGTTTTATTTGTTGTTGTGTGTATGGTTAGAGGAAGGATAAAGGAAAAGTGTAGTAGAGGGGTTATAAAAGAGAGTTAATGTAAAACATTTTGAAAAAAAAAAGCTAGAAGCAGAGAAAGCATTTAAGAAGAGATGGCGTGGAGTGAGAGATTAGCAATAACAGAGTAAGGTAGATAAAGAGAGAGAGAGAGAGAGAGAGAGAGAGAGAGAGAGAGAGAGAGAGAGAGCGGTGGGGGGAAGGGCCGGTAATTTTCCTTACAGCTCTGCAACAGCAGGGGTTCTCGGCAAGCAAGCTGAGCTCACAGTGCTGACATCATCATTTTCAACCACACCCAAACAATGCCTTTTATTCCAAATGATATAATATTCCATGTAGTGTGTACCTCTTCTCTTATGCTTCTGCTTGTATTTATAGAGACACCAAGTTGCACATCAGCATGCAAACCTGTATATGCTCTGTTTTTTTTGTTTTGTTTTTTTTGTCTCTCTCTATGTTCTTCCCTGTGTGTCTTTGCTCCATATGGTGTGTTCAATTATTTATCTCCTTAACATAAATATATTATGCAGAGTAAGTTAGTACACCTAAAGTAAGCTCAGGCTACATTAGTAGATTGGCTTGTTCAGTGGTGCACACACACACACACACACACACACACACACACACACACACACACACACACACACACACACACACACACACACACACACACACACACACACACACACACACACACACACACAGTAACAAGGACAACATACTAGTGACCAGATCAATGACCAGAATGGGAACTGGTTCATTCTCCACACAGCAATTATGAAAAAACAATAATGCTAAATTGTTACATTTCTCAGTATTCTGGAAATAGTATATTTATATAGTATAATAGTATATAAATATATATATCACGTTCCATTCTATCACCTTGAGGTTGTCATGGCAACTTGGCTCTTTTTCCTTCCAGCAAGCTTGCCGCATTTTGCCCACGCCCATTTAGAGAGGGGGGGGGGGATGCAAGAGAGAAGGGCAAGAAGGCAGAAAAAAAATGAAATATTGTAGATCTTGTCAGGAAAATAAGAGAAGACAAGAAAAAAAGCACAATAAATTTAGAGATAAGTCTGCTTGTGCAGTAGGAGAAGTTAAAGAACATGAAGAAATGAGATAAAGTACAAATGTGCTGGTGATATTCTTATAATATTTTTGTAAAGGAAAGCAGGAGGGAAATAAAAAGACAGAATGAGTGAGGGGTTGGCTGTTGCTAGAAGCTACTGCTTTGACTGTTTCTTTTGACTTTGACACAGACACGTGGAACTAAAAGAAACAAAGAAAGAATTTTACATAGCATGCATAACAGGGATGAGAGATCTCTGATCTTCCTGATAACTCTGTGTCCCTAGACACCTCATTCAGAGTCCAGCATTTAAAGGTCAGCCCATGCTAATTCAGTAGAGATTTTTTTTTCTTCTTCACCTTTCTGTGTGTCACTGAACTATTTTGCTATCCTTAGCCTGTTTATTATTGGGCATTTTCACTGTAATTATCAAATAAGCATTTTAAAATTAAAATAATTGTATTATTTTATTAATACTTATAAAGGTTATTATTCAGTAAGTCTACTCATACTGGGTGTTTTAAATGTCAGGAAGAAATTGGACTATTGAGAAAATACTTTGATCCAATAAGTTGAGAAAACATAACAAAAATGAAAACATGATCAAGCTAAAACAGGGATATAATGCAGTATGTTGTAAATAATAAATTCAAAATTAATTTGAGTTAAAGAGTTACTCTTTTAAAATGTTCATATTTTACTGGCAGGTAATAAAATGGGGTAGGTGTAAGCTTGAAATGAGTAAATATGTAAAAAGAAAAAATGCATTAATTTAATAATTAAATAATAAAAAATATTAGATTTTTTTTATTCGACATATAGTATCTATACAGTTTATTTTAGTTGATGTCTAAATATTAAGATAAAAAAATATCTTAATTTGTAATGTCTGTCACTCTGGTGCAGAGGTAGTGTTGGTGTCTCATAGCTCTTTAGCAACTTTTACTGTTTGTGTGGAGTTTTGCATGTTTTTTACATGTCTTTGTGTATTTTGTCCAGGTACTCAGGTTTCCAAACAAGTAACAAGTGGTATATATATTGCCCTACAGTGGACTCATGTCCCATTCACAGTGTTTGCCTGCCTTTTGCCTTTTTTTCTGGCATGAGGTGCAGATCTACTCTAACCCTGAAATGAAAAAATGGATCTTTGACGTTATATGAATAAATGGAATTTGGACTCTATGGGACCAGCTGTGTAATCCTATGGCTAATGTAGCTAAGGGTTTGTATTTCAGCCAACAGGTTAAAATGGGTGTGTTACTGTTTGTTGAAATAAAAATCCACTGCCACAGCTGTCCATAATTAAGATTATCACAAAGGCACAACAGGTAGTACCTGCTGCCATGGGTTCAGAGTTTGAGCCAGAGCTGTACATACAGTTTGTGTGGAGTTTTGCATGAATGTCATTTGTCCATGTGGGTTTATGTTTCAGCAAATGCTAGAGATTGACTTACCCTTCCTATTTAATTTAATCATGGTCGGGATGAGACTGAGGAAAGGTTTAAAGGTTTATTCTGTTGTCTTTACGCTGTTTTTGCATATGCAGCCTAATAGAAATGAGTTATGACCATATTGTAACATATTGTTTGTGTTTTCCTTGGAATAAGGTTAACTGTATGAAAAATCACAATTTCCCTCTTGATTAATATGAAAAGAGTTCCACAAGAGGGATACTTTTTGCTGCAGTACCATGCAGCACCCACAGAGGGCTGACTATAACCATCATCAGCTGTGAAAATGCTTTTCAGGTTGCAGGAAATAAAATCGTCTGGTATATCCCATGTGACAATATAGCTTACAGATATGTATCTATCATATCTGCCTTCAGCATTGTTTTACAAAATAAAATGAAATAAAAATCAGAAAAGGCCATTGAATCCAAACTTTTGACTGGTAGTATCTATCTATCTATCTATCTATCTAGATCTATCTATCTAGATCTATCTATCTAGATCTATCTATCTATCTATCTATCTATCTATCTATCTATCTATCTATCTATCTATCTGTGTGTGTGTGCGTGCGTGCGTGCGTGCGTGTGTGTGTGTGTGTGTGTGTGTGTGTGTGTGAAAGTATAGGCTACACAGTAGATACTAGATAGATAGATAGATAGATAGATAGATAGATAGATAGATAGATAGATAGATAGATAGATAGATAGATAGATACTACCAGTCAAAAGTTTGGATTCAATGGCCTTTCCTGATTTTTATTTCATTTTATTTTGTAAAACAATGCTGAAGGCGTCCAAAATATGCAATAATCTTGTTCGAACAGTTGTTGTTGAGGTGTTTGCTACATGCACTCTCTAAAGCCTTCAAAAAGACTCTACCTGAGGTGCTTTTAATTAGTGACTTCTGAGGCTGGTAACGCTAAACAAACTTCTCGTCATAGGTGTTATTTCATCGTTATTTTATATTGTATGTAATATATGACATATACAATTCAAAAAGTGAAACACTCATATGCTCTAGATTCATTAGATGTAAAGTGAAATATTTAAAAGTTTTTTCTTCCTCCTCGTTTGATGATTATGGCTTGTGAAAACGCAAATCCGCAGCCTCAACATTCAAAGTCCTCTTTTCAGATAAAAGTAAATTTTGCATTTCATTTGGAAATCAAGGTCCCAGTGGAAGAGTAGAGAGGCGAAGAATCAAGCTACTTGGCGTCCAGTCTGAAGTTTCCGCAGTCAGTGATGATTTGGGGTGCCATGTCATTATTGCTCTTATTCCATTTGTTATAGAAGAAATATTCCAATATTTTAATAAACTTGTTCTAGATCACTTTACATGGAAGATATGAGAGCTTCATGTTTTTTAAAAACTTGATATTTCCATGATATTCCTTTATTTTTTTTAATGCACTGGCCATGTGTGCATGCATTTGTACATGTGTGGATGTGTGTAAAAGTGGATACATACAGATTTTGCAGAAAACAAGACATTTTGGTACTGTTTGGTAGTACGCGAGCAAGGACCAAGCAAGAGGGTGCATAAAAGGGGGTTTGTAAAATCATGAGTAAGAGAGCGATAGACAATAGTAAGGGGCTCCTTCTGAACAGTGTAAACTCATTGCCAGAGATAAATGAATGAATTAATGAATGAAAGTATATACTTCAGATTTCTGCTTCTGTTTGGCTTCATGTGCCAATCCTTACCCTGTATTTTGTAATAGATTTGTGGTGATGTCATCACCCTCAGTCCCTGGATGTAAATAATGAATGTGGTGAAGTCATCTCTCATAGGCAGCAGTAATATGATAAGGGCAAATGCAGTTCAGTCAATTATAGTCTAGTGGACAAACATCGAAATGATTCTTACAGATACAATGTGGGCTATCTTCTTAAGACCTTCACCCTAATAAATTACCTTTTCATAAGCACAAATTAAAAGGAGTAATGAGGTACATTAATATTTCAAAGATATGTATTATAAATGATGAGAGTCAGTAATTCATACCAAGTTGCTGCACTTAAATCTTGACATTGAACTTTATCTATCTATCTATCTATCTATCTATCTATCTATCTATCTATCTATCTATCTATCTATCTCTGTTTATGCTCATATTCCCACCAATTCTTGCACAAGAATGGTGCTTCATGAGGCAAAAAAGGTGGTAACAATTACAAGGCATTTCATGCTGTTATGATCCAGGACATCTTACAAGTGCATGAAATTGAGGTCAAGCAAGGTGACAGGGCTGTGCTGCATTTGCTTATTAGCATTCCCCATGGTGCTTTTGATAATATTAAGCCTCTGGCCTCACATTCTACTCCTGCCAATTTTGTTTGTTAGAGAATGAAGATTTGCTGCCCTGTCCTATCGCTAATCACTTTGCTTTCAGTGCAGAGAAGCTAGGTCCTGAGATTATGATGTGTGCCAGGCAACATAATTAAATCTATTTCACTTTAGGCATCAGTTTGCAAAATGCATCAGTGCTCTAATTTCTTGTACACTCTGGGATTTTCTTCTTCTTGGAGTAATGGGAAACATGCATTCTTGAATTATGTGGATTCCCATAGTATACCTGAAGCTGATTCCCACTTGTACACATTGCAGTGTAAAACAAATAGGATTTTCAAAAAGTGGCATGGAATGGTTGAAGACAGAAAATAATTAAGCTTCCACACTTACACAGAAGCACGAGGTAAACACAACTAATCAGATGAGACTGGTTTTAATACACATAGTATTTATAAAGAAACACATAAAGTCTATACAAAAAATCCTCAGCAGCAATATACTGTGTGTGTGTGTGTGTGTGTGTGTGTGTGTGTGTGTGTGTGTGTGTGTGTGTGTGTGTGTGTGTGTGTGTGTGTGTGTGTGTGTCCAGGTGTCGTTCTGTGCATTCATGTGGTGATAGACACAAAAACAACAATAAAAAGCTAGGTGCTCAGATATCCTGTGATGTGTGTAATTGATGAGATTACAGGTGTGTCTGTTACATTTTTCATCTCAAATTGGTGTAAACAATTGACAAGTCATGCTGGAAAAATTTGGTAAATACCAGATGCAATGTCACTTTGAATGAATGGTGTTTATTCTTTGCTCTGACATCTTAGTGTAGCTTAGGAATGTGTTGTTTTTTAGGCTTTTGGACAATTGCAGTATGCTTCAATGTTAGTTTTTACCTGGGTTTTAACCCACTCTTTACCTAGGCTACAGCCCTGAAGTACAACTTTCAGGGTAAACTTTTGCCCTTCCATCCCTGTATTGTAAAAAATAAGTAAATAATCTTTTTCCCCCTCCAAAATGGTGGGTCTAATACCTTCCAACATAATAATAGCCCATAAATTGTACATGCATTGTAGGCCACATTGCTTGAGGTTTATGGCAGGGTATGTGTGTGTAGGTGAGCACTTGCACTGAGTCATGGGTTGTCAACTCATCCAGTGTCTGGCATTGTCATTGATGTACTGATGCTCTGAGAACTGTGGTTAAAAAAGGTCTAAAATAAACAACCTGATATTGGTCATTCTACCCAAGGTCCAATCAACTAGCTGGATGGTTCTGTGTGTGCTCTCTAGCACATTGGGCAACAGATGTAAATCCACCATTTCTGACAGTTTTTTATAGCTTTGGGTTGCCAGCTCAACGCCCAATTGTATCCGAGCACTTGGGGGTGAAGGACCTTGTTCAAGGGTCCAAGAGAGGTGACCCAGGTGTGTTGGCACGTGAACCAGGAACAGCCTGGTCCGGCGACCAACACCTTAACCCCCGAGCCACCCCTGCACCAGATAAACTTTTATGGGTGCATTATTAGCCACACATTTTATTGCCTGGCTGTGTGACATTTCAAGGCACTATGCCAGGACAAAATGCAGTATAACTGGCTGTTTGGATCTTCACGAATCTTTAACATTTCAAAATCTTGAAGAAAAACATACTGGCATAAATTGTGCCTGCATTTTCTATTTGGTGATGCTAATTACACTGCAGTATTAATAGCAACCTGTTTGTACAGTTTTATAACAATTTTCAGTATCTTTTAAAATATAAAAATATATGATGTTTTCATAGATCCTCGAGGGGTGTGTTCCTGAATTGTGGCCATTGTTCCAGATAAAGAATGAAATTATTCCTGAAAATATATCAATTAGTGAAACAATAAATACTGAAGGAAAAGAATAATAAACATTTGCAGAGAATAATAAACATTTGCATTTGTTGTGTTTTGGGAAATCTTGTGTTTCAGGAAATGCTGTTGTGTTTTAAGAAATGTCATTGTGTTTAAGAAATGTGGTTGTTTTGCAAAATGTGGTTGTGTTTTGTACTTCAGGGCCACCACAGATATGAATGTATATACACCACACCATGATTCTGCACCAAATTATTTGGGCAGTTGCAGGATGGCTGGGTGATTCATGGTTGTCTGTTTTGACAGTCAGGACAAAGGCATCTTGCTGGTGACCTGGTTTGCAGTAGAATGTGCACACTTAACCAGTGCTGCACATAAGCAGGCGAATGAGGACACAGGTCGTATTTACTGATGGTATAGGGGAGGAGAGATAATGGGTAGTGCATGCTTTCAGAGATGCTGTGATTATAACATCCAGTTGTTCCGAGCTGTCTGTGAGGCAGGAACAATAGTGCAAAAATAGGTTATCAGAGATTTTGTGCTGGAGGTTGGCTCATTAAAAAAGAGGCACAGAATGCTGGCAAATGTGTACGATTGTAGGAAATTATCACATTTTGTAGGAGAATTTCTAATTATGGAAGAAATTACCTTATTTTTAGCATATTGTGTAATATATTATTGTATTAAGGAGACAGGTTTATTGGGGGGAAATGAAGATGAGAGCAGTGTAGGCGAGATACAGCCAAACGTCTGAGCTACAGTACATGCATAGAGGACACACAATGGAAAAAAGGGCGGCGGCACTCTTCGTGTTATTGAAATTCATCGATGTTTGCGACAGGTATTTATGAAGGCATAATGAAATGCAAATATATTAACAAACGTCGATACAAATAGATTTTTTTTTCTGCTATATTTCGCAAATGGAAATATATATAGGGCGCATTTTATCTTTAAGCGATTTGTCGCTGGTGTGTGTGTGTGTGTGTGCGTTTGGTGGAGAGGGTGCAGCTCCCCCTCCCCCGCCTGTAGAGTGCAGCGAGCGAGCGCAAAGGAGGAGAGAGAAAGAAAGACGGGGAGAGGCTGCGGCCAACTGACGAGAAACAATACCAGCATCGGAAAAATATAATATTAGGAAAAATATATATTAATAGGGGATATAGGACAAAGAAAGCACCATGGACGGAAAAGGAAAATGCCCGTTTAATGTGGAAGCGGAGAGGAGATTCTGGTCTTCTTGCACATAGTCGAGGTGGAACCGACGGCGCCCTGTTATTTTTGATGCCGTGGCAGGAGCAAGCACACGCCAAGCTCGAAAGGCGGAAAACCTTTTTTAATCCTTCTGCAGATGCCGGGCCAGCTTGAGATGGCTGTTGCGGGGCGATGCAGAAGCATACACGATAGCGTAGTTTTTTGTTTTTATCTTGTCGTCGTTTTTATACTCAGTGGCCTTACCAATGCACAAATCCGCTACAGCATTCCCGAGGAGCTGGAATCCGGGGCTGTCGTCGGAGATCTCATCCGAGATTTGGGTTTGGATCTTGGAAAGCTCGCGGCTCGTCGGATCAAAATAAACTCGGACAACGCGCGGCGCTACTTCAGCATCAACCACAAAACCGGTAAGCTTTCCGTCAGTGACAGGATCGACCGCGAGACTCTGTGTGAGTTCAGCGGCAGCTGCCTTCTTAGCCTCGAGGTGGTCTTAGAAAACCCATCCGAGACGCACAACGTGGAGGTCGAAATACTGGACGCGAATGACAACGCGCCGCTTTTCCCCAGAGACGAGTATCAGTTGGAGATCTCGGAGGCGGCTCAGCCTGGTGCAAAGTTTCCCATCGAAGGCGCACAGGACGCAGACGATGCCTCCAATTCCGTTCGCCATTATCGCCTCTCGCCAAACGAGCACCTTGCGCTGGAATCAAACAAACCACCTGCCAGTGGAAAGCACATCGAGCTCATTCTGAAGAAACCGTTTGACAGGGAGATGGTGCCATCTCATCAGCTACTCCTCACTGCTACTGATGGAGGCTCTCCCCCGCGCTCGGGTACGGCGAAAATCAACGTGCGCGTTTTGGACACCAACGACAACGTGCCAAAGTTCGACAGCTCTGTATACAAAGTAAAACTGCGGGAGAATTCGCCCCTGGGCGCTCTGGTGATTAAACTGAACGCCACAGATCGCGATGAAGGGACGAATGGAGAAGTTTTTTATTCCTTTAGTTCATACACACCTGAACGGGTTCGGCAGATGTTCAGCATGGATTCAGACACTGGAGAGATTCGAGTCAGGAGTAACGTGGACTATGAGGAGACCAACAGTTATGAAATGTACATTCAGGCTATGGATAGGGGGCATGGGGCCGTAGCAGTGCACTGCAAAGTAGTTGTGGAGGTGCTGGATGTAAATGATAACCCACCAGAGATTGTGCTCTCTACTCTTTCGAGTCCAGTGAGGGAGGATGCTCGAGCAGACACTGGGGTGGCCCTGATTAGTGTCAATGACCGTGACTCTGGACAAAACAAACATGTCACCCTCGACATTATTCCTCCTGACCTCCCGTTTAAAATCAAATCTTTTCGAAACCACTACACCATAGTCACAGCTGCCTTCCTGGATAGAGAAGCAGTATCATCATACAATGTCACAATAACAGCAGTTGATGGTGGAACCCCACCGCTGTCCTCTTCAATGACTGTTCGTGTAGATGTGGCAGACGTTAATGACAATCCGCCCCGTTTTGAGCAGACATCGTACACTGTGTATGTCACTGAGAACAATGCTCCAAGTGCTCCTTTGTGTGTGGTAAAGGCCACAGATCCAGATGCGAATGAGAATGCACGCATCACATATACCGTCCTTAATGACAACAACCATGGGATCTCTGTGGGATCATATGTGTCTGTTAAACCTGCCACAGGTGAGGTCTATGCCCTGCGCTCTTTTGACTTTGAGAAGTTGCGGGAGTTTCATTTCCAGGTCAAAGCTCAGGACAATGGTGTGCCACCACTAAGCCGAGTGGCAACAGTTTATGTTTATGTTATGGACTCCAATGACCACACACCATGGTTCGTCCACCCAGCAGCAAATGTTTCTCACATGGCTGAAACTATTCTCCGCAATGCCGAGGCAGGTGTGCTGGTGACTCGTGTTTTGGCCTGGGATGGTGACGCAGGGCAGAATGCTTGGCTACTCTACACACTTGACCACCCGCCTGAACTTGACCTGTTCAAGGTGCATGAGCACACAGGGGAGATCCGAACAACACGTCGTGTTGTTGAGGACAACTCTACAGTTTTCAGCCTCACAGTGCGTGTGAAAGATCATGGAGCGCCACCACGGTCTGCCTCTGCAACCATTAATGTGGCTATCATGGAACTACCCCCAAAAGTGACTTCTGACCCTAAGCGCATTATTAGACCCCATGGAACTCTTATTTTCTCCAGTGTTACATTATACCTCATTGTTGCTCTCACTGCCACCACCTTTGTGTTCTTGGTGACCGTTTTTGTCCTTGCCATTGTGCGTTGCCATGCCTACTGCAGCCAACCTGATGCATGCTCCTGTTCACCCTGTTGTGGTGGATCCAAGAAGAAGGCACCCAAAGAGGGTGGAGGAAATGGTGGTGGGAGTGGTGGAGCATCAGGTGGAGGTGGTGGAGGTGGAGGAGGAAACCAGCAGCAGCAAGCTGTGGCTCTACGAAGGGACCTTAAAGTAGAGCCACACTATATTGAGGTTCGTGGAAATGGATCTCTGACCAAAACCTACTGCTATAAGACTTGCCTGACGGCCACTTCAGGAAGTGACACTTTTATGTTTTATAACATGGGACGACCTGTGAGTGGAACCTGGGGCTCAGGGGCCGAGCGTTTCTTCACCAGTCAGAGTGGGCAATTTGTCCGCAGACTTAGTATGCCCGATGCCACCGCCATACAGGTGTGTGCCACACCCACATTTTTCTGAGAGGCATTGTTTTCTCTGTCAGTGGTCTGTGTGGTTTTTTTTTTATTTTCATCGTCCTTTTATGCCTTGTGGGCTATAATTACAGCTTAATTTAGGTATTTAATTTTCTAACAAAATGATAGCATATACAGTATATTACATGAATATAACATGAATGTGTGAACACTTTGTGTCTGAGTCTGATTGAAGTAGCATGCTTAAGTATTCTTCAAAGGATTTCAGCATCCATTAAATATCATTTGTATTCTGTATTCAAGAAAAAGCACCCTCAACCTTCTCATGCTTGTGCTTGGATTCTTTTCCTCCCTCCCTTACTCGTTCTCGTTCTCTCTTGTTCTCTCTGTTTGCACTGCAGTGCAGTCTTCAGTAGCAGTACAGCTGGGTGTGTTATATTTAGAGGTGAGAAATGCAAGCAACACCCCAGATTTTCTGTTCTCACTCTTAACACGTCAAGTAGCACTGTTCCAGTCACTGTTCTTGTCCATCTTCTTAAAGGGAATGTGTGATTGAATTATGATTAGCTATTTAATCTTCTGATGGAACTACAAATGGGTTGATTTATTGTTGAAGATCAACATAAGCTGGTATAATTATGCTAAAATAGTTGGTGGTATTCTATTTCACCATCCTTATTAGCATCAGTATTCTATTCATCTTTACGTAATGGTGCTTCAGTGTTCATGGTTATTGTTAGTGATTTGGTCCTTCTTACACCCTCATACAATTATGCAGATGCTTCCTTGAATTTTTCTTGAACAAGATGTTTTGGCATAAAGACAGGTTTTCAACCCACAGTAACACAATTTTACCTGTCCTCTTGCATCTGTTCATATTTATTGATTTGGTATCTGCTTATATGGTAAGCCATAACAAGAAAGTGGCAGTTGGTAGGAAGAAGTAATTGTGGGTTGATGCCTGTCTCTCTCATTAAATGCCAGTCATGTTTGTTCTCTCTGTGTAATTTAGTGCTGATGATGTGTGGGTCAGTGTTGCTACCAGTTGATTGGGTCTTTTGCTGTGGAAATAGCGAAGGGAAGTGATGTGATTGGCTGGTGCAGTGGTATGAGTGCTGTATCTAGGCGAGGTGTGTCCACTTGGCAGAGAGAGAGAGCATTAGCAGGAGAGAGAAAGAGAACAGAGAGTAAGGGCAAAAAGATCAGATTGAAGGTGGAGTTCCTGATGTCTCCTCTCTTCATATATTAAACTGTTTGTTTTTCCTCTTTTACATACAAAATGGCAGTAAAATGTAGTATTTTTGTTTTGTATTGTAAATTGCGTGTAAATATTAATTTGTTTGTATAAGTTATAAATCACTCTGGTTATGTGCACAAATTTGTTTTGAAGTCTAAAAGATAAAATGAAGGCTTCCTGGCACTAATAGCAAATATCCTATTAAGTCATACAAAGGCAGCACATCTTTTGGGAGATAGAGTATGTACAGTGGGAATGGGTTTTATATCACCATCCATTTGCTAAGAATGCATTTAAGTGAACACATTAAATTGCTGCTTCTGGCATTGCTGTGCAGTGTATTGGTTTTAAGCAGAAATGGTTTAGTAATGGCCGGTATTACGAAATCTGTTTGCTTTATAAAACACAGAAACCAACATTACATATGATGAATCTGCTTTGTGTTGATGTTACCGGTTCAAAAATGCAATTAGTTTTGTCCACACTTTGTTGAGATACATGTGTAAATAAATCTGAAAATGATAAACAGCCCCTTTCATTTACGAAATAGATTGGAATTCACTGTTTATGTGTGTTAGAGAGACAGAAAGTCTGGCCTGGAAGCAGAGATTCCATTCTCATAAGAGCTATTATGAGTTATCAACATTATGTTATCTTTCACCTAATGAATTTTTACATATATTTCTTTTTGCAAAGAAATCTTTATTGCTGTTATGATATATTAGGTTTTACTGGTCATGTGGTTTTTTTCTTATGCAAACTTTCCAAGGCTTTCTGAAATGGATTGGCTCTTTTAATGAGTCTATGACCTTGCCAATATTGTGTGTGTGTGTTTCTTTGTGTCTGTGTGCATAAACTAACCCTGTTTTCTGCAGGAAAAGAATGAAGATATCACTGCAAGCATACTTTATTTAGCATTTTTAGCACGCAACCAAACAACTAAACCACTGATATTTAACCTTTCTTGTTCTTTTTCTTCTTCTGTTTCTTCTTCACTTTATCTATATTTGTTGTAGCCCAAGCCTCCCGGTGCAGACTGGAGATATTCCGCTTCTCTCAGAGCAGGAATGCAAAGGTAGGACTATTAAAATATTCTTTATTTGACACACAGTATGTTAACATTTAGAGGCATTTTGATCATAATAGCACTAGCCTTAACCCCTCTCCCCAACATCCTATCCCTCTATTAGTTTCTATACAAAAATCCTCCTGTCTACCTTAGAAGAAGATGAAGAATATGTAGATCAATCATTTATGAAACCAAATCATGACAGTCCCTTCTTAACAGTTAGTAAATGTAATGTCAGATGCAAATTGTCTTTACCATGTTTTAATTCGCAAACTCTTTTAGCCTTGAGCAAAGCCACCTATACAATCTTCATGCTACTGAGTTAACATGAAAAGACAGGTAAATAAATGATAAAGTCAGTTCACCACAAAATGGTCCATTCTAGCATACAAGTGACAAAGCAGTCTATCAGATTATCCACAGGCCAGTGTGAAATGAGGTAAGTGATATGAGTGGATTGCTCAAGCTGAATGAAGGTCACTGTAATAAGCACAGGGTTGTTACATTTATCTTAATGAGCATAAAGCTTACTGGGATTGCTTGTTCACTCAGAAGTGAGCAGTACTATAATGAGCAAAGTGAAGCTAGGAAACCAGGTCTACAGTTATACGGTAGGTCTGTGTATTTTAATTTATCGGGGAAAATGCTCTGGGGCAGTAATAAAAAGTATACTGTCACTATTGCTGTGACAATAAAGGACACTGGAGACGAAGGACTGAATAGCATTCACACAAATGTTAGCACTCTGTATGAACAGGGGCTATTGTGTTCTCAAATATATAAGATTATGTCTCTTGGGATTTAATGTTATGATATGAATGCCTTTGTGGCTATGATACGTATGAATATATGAATATTACACCAGGATTAATTAGAAGGTAAGGTAGAGATGTCAATCAGTGTAATCGATCAAAATCATCTTGATCTGATCGATTACACTGATTTACATCTGTAAATAAAGTCACTGTTAAGAAGCAGACAAGGATCATGTTTATAAGTCAGTTCCTCCACATTAATTATGGATAAGCCTATGTCAGTGACTCATGGTTTAGAGATCTTAAAATTGCATTCACTTAGACAATCTAAAACCCAACAGATATTAAAGTGAAATCATACACTCAGAGTGTACGGCAACATTTGTAAAATAAAAAAAAGCATTGATTATGGTCAAGACAATTGAAATAAGAATAGGGAGAAACTGTGAGATGTGGTGTTGTGTAGCAACAATGACTTCCTAATATGTATTTATCAGAAATTGAGAATGAGAGAAAAAGAGAGATAAAATGGAGGCTAGTTGTGACACTCTCGTCACATTCTACAGTCACCCATTCCTTCCTTATGACATTTTATGTTTCCTATTTTATACTACATGTGCTGGAACCATTATGGTCGCACAAGTGAAAAAAAAAAGGTATTTACACAAGCTCCAAATTTTGAATATGAAAAGTAATGAGCAGGGTTAGCAACTTATTTTTTTTAGAATTCCATTCCCTATCCAGTGAAATAACTCATGCTTGTCTGATTATTGTTAGCATAGCTAACATGATTTATGAGTATGTCTATTTTAAAATTCTTAAAAAACATATTTTAAGTGCATCATGTTTTTTTCTGTGCTACTGTGCAACCTTTGGTTTTAGGAAAACAAATCCAAACCGAGACATCCTTACCTTGTATACAGTACATTATACCAGTAAATTTTCCTGAAATGTAGCTGGTTTACAATATTGCAATGGGAATAACTGACATTTGTAAACTAGTGTTTCAAAGCAATAGTACAGTAGCTGAATATTGACCATTTGGGTTGCCATCATTACCTTTTCTGACTAAAATAAGGTTCTGTATAGCTCTGCTTCCTCTCTGTGAATGTAACTCACAGAGATCCATTTTTAGCATACTTCTCTCTTCTGACAGAAACATCATATTGCTTTACACAGCCAAGAAAATAAAAACATGTAATTTCTTCCTGAAAATTAAACACTATACTATTAATAAACCTTTTACTAAGAATGGATTATGGAATTGGTTTTGTTAACCAATAGAAATGCCCTTCACAAATCTAATTTCTTATCTTTGCTCTTCCAGACATCTGGATTTAGTCAGAAAAAAAGAAAAAGAAAGAAAGAAAAAGCTTTATCTATATAATGCATTTACTTCTATTAGCACTCCAAGCATTTACTCAGACAAGTACTTGTGTATACACTTCTTTCAGCCTTGGTTTAATTTTAGTAATGCTCTCTGCACCCAGAGCTAAGACTAACCAGGCAAAAGTTTAATTCTAGTTAACGTAAATTTAGCTTGCTTTAGAGTGCAGCAATGGTATGTTTACATAAATAATGGTGAGCCCATGCTTTCCAAGGGTTTTTATTTATTATTACTACAACTGTAACTACAAATGTAATTTATTCATTGTCTCATTATCTTGAATGAGACTACTCTAATCTAATTATGCTGGTTAATTATTTTGATGCAGCGTAGCATTTCACATTATACTTCTTCTGTCTGTGTGTGTGTGTGTGTGTGTGTGTGTGTGTGTGTGTGTGTGTGTGTGTGTGTGTGTGTGTGTGTGTGTGTGTGTGTGTGTGTGTTTACAGCTCAGTCCATATGGAGGAGTCATCTGTCATGCAGGGGGCTCAGGGTGTCCTGGTTCAGAATTGGCCTACTGTTTCCAGTGCCCCAGGTAAGACACCACCCTGTTTAAATCCTTCTTTCCACTAGTTCACCAGATGGTGAACCCAGTGTGTTTTAGGTCGTATTGGATATATATTTAATCAGAATCTGCAAATACAATGATGTAAAAAAAATATATATATCTTAACTGACTGCCCTGTTTTACTTGTTCATTTTAGTTAGCCAGAAGTTATCAGAATTATTATTTCTTTGCTGTCTGTATTTCTTTTAATGTGTTTTCTACATTAACTTCTGGTGCTCCCACCATCTTCCCTTCCTTTAAAATACCCAAAATAGCCTTGTCTCATATTTCCCTGCAGTTGTTTCTGAATTAGTTAAATAACTCTAAATTGCTGCTGAAAATCACTCTGAGCCCAGGAGCTAGAATGATGATGCATACTAAATGACACTTGTTTAGAAAACTGAAATGAACACCCTAAAGAATACAGAATGCAGAACTGATTTAGTAAAACAGAATAATGATGGAACTAAGATTGTATCTTTATTGAATTGAATTAAAATATAAAGCTGTGAATAAAAACAGAACAAAATGTTTATAATAAACCTTACAAAAAACACTAATTAAACTTCTTCCATCAGAGTGGCCACTCATTTTTACAATACTGTTAGACTAATTACAATATATTTTCTATGACAGAATTTATGATGCAGTTTAGGCATTGTACTTTTGCCAGTTCAATGCTAATGGTTAGCTCTTTATTACCATACAACGGCTACCAACCCTGGAAGCTGAAAGCTAACAAATACTTCCTTCTATATACATAGATACAAGTCAAATACCACATTTTTTTGGCTTCAAACTATGGCTCAATCGGAAAACTGCTATAGGCTTTTCCACATAGTTGAGCTAATGGATGTTTGCGATTGGTTGATGTCATGCTGATTGACTGAATTTCTCTGCCATTATGCGCTTCTAGGTACAGAGAGTTGTATCATTGTAAACATCTAAACTTAATATATCCAGTAGGACAAAATCCATTTGGAATGGATTTTTATTAAAGGGTGAAAAATGGATATGTAAATGGAAAACCATAAACAAATTCTTGTATATAAAAGTAAATTTAGCCTTTTTTAACTTTTAGAGTAAGAAGTATCCTCCGTTAAAGCTGCTCTTAAAATACAATTTAGTTACCAAGTTGCTGTACATAATAACAAAGGGACCTGTAACCCCTGTAGATGTATGAGAAATTTATGAACGATAATAGTGATTGCTCCAGTCATGAACAAATAAAACATGATGCCTGCTTATCATGTAAGGCAATTTCTCACATGGCCTGACAGAAGTGGTGCCAGTTATCTCTAAGAAAGGAAAATTGAAATAGAAAATAAACAAGACAAAAGACTGACAAGGGTTTACACAGGAGAGGTAATCAGGATAGACATGTTTACAATGCTCATACACACACACACACACACACACACACACACACACACACACACACACACACACACACACACACACACACACACACACATAAATACACACACGCACACAGTGTGTAACATACCCAGTCACAATGGGGTTGCTAAAAACAAATTAAAGAAAACACCAGCAGCTATCATGGAACAAATTCTGTAAGATATGCAAGTATGTAAATGTTATTATCCTGTACGTTCTGTGCATAGTGTTAAAATGTTAGATTTGTAAGAAAATCAAACACATTCTCTCCTTCATAGAAAATTTCTGTAATTTTTGAGAACACTGTCAGTATGTATTGTCCGTTTGGAATACATTTATTTAATAGATGTATATTTAGTTCTGAGATTAGTGAAACAAGAGAACTATTAATTAACTGTCATGTACACACAATGCAGTTTGAATTTATTAGTGCACAAAATTTATGGGATTTAGAGAAGTGTTGATCAGTTGACATAAAACAAAAAAGAGAAACACAGAAAACAGATCAGTGGGAAAAGACTATTTAAATTGACAGATAAATAAAATATAATAGTTGTATATCTGTTGAAGGAGGACAGGATGGAGAGGGAGGAGAAAGTGAGATGTGGGGCATAAAAGACAGACAGATCAAGTGTGAAAGGGAGGCAAGGACAGTGCAATTACTTGGGTTATGAAAGATCAATTTGTTCTAATTAAGTCGGTGCTGATGACGGAGGGAGCAAAGAGTGTTTGAAAGAAATAGCTGTAATTCTCTCTCTCTCTCTCTCTCTCTCTCTCTCTCTCTCTCTCTCTCTCTCTCTCTGTCTGGCATGGTCATTGATTACCCGCTGAGTTTGAGAATTTACAGCACAGTTCAGATAGAAGAGAAAATATGAAGTGGAATTAGGTACTGTAGGGTGAGTGGTGTGTCAGATCAATGCCAGCGCCAGCTGATATATTTCCCACAGAGAATAAATGAGTCAGCATTTTTGACTATTTGTTAATGCATAGTGTTGGTTTGCAGATAGTGACCAAAGCTAAGTTAATACGTATTGACACTATTTAAAAAAAAAGAAAGCAAAAAAAGAGAGAGAAAAGTAGTGCTGCCACTGCCTATCACATATGTGTGTGTGTCAATGTGCATGTTCCTGTTGAAACTGATGGAAAGAGAAGCCAACACCCAGATTAAGAGAATTAAATTATGATAAATTAAATAATTTAAATTCTTTTTTTCTTTTATTGTGTATAGCATATATTTGGGGCAGCTGTTTACACAATTTATATTGAAGAAAAGCAGACAGATTTATCCAGAGAGCACAGAGGTGACACATTGGGAGAGTGAAAGAGTTGATGAGAAGGTGTCTGCAATACTGCAATGGCTGCTGTTACTAGGGGAAAAGGGAGGAGGTTTGCAGTAGGACATAACGAGGGCTTAAAGCATTATTCTCCATCAGTATCTTTGCCTTAGCTACTGGAAGAAGCAGTTTCCACAGCAACCCTCTCTCAGATAATAAATAGAGAGAGAGAGAGAGAGAGAGAGAGAGAGAGAGAGAGAGATGATGCTGAATCACCTAAACAAAAGCCAGGCAGGTGGAATGTGAAAAGTTGGGTTAAAGGTCATGAAATGTTAAAGGTCACATGACAAAAGATAATTCTTTAAATCAAAATTATTTGAATTAAGATCGAACATTATGGGCTCACCAAATACTTTATCTATAAATATCAGTCTTAAACCTGGAAATTCATAGTCATCTAATCAGCTAATCATGTGGTAGCAAAAACAAATTATATACTTATTGTTTACATTAAATATCAGAATAAAGATGTGAATAATTTGTTACTTTAAATGTACTGTTAAAGTCCTGGGAATTCCACATATAACAGTCCCTAGTTTTTACATAGAATGGTGAAAAAACTGTGAATAAACATCTGTTATCTGGGTGGAGATACTTTGTTAGATACTTTGTTAATAAATGTCAGGGGGAAATGGTCAGATTGGTTTAAGCAAATATATAGGATATTCTAACAGAAATAATTTTACAACTGTAAAAAATACAACTGGGGTGAGCAGAAAAGCCTTTCAAAACATCAAATTTAGATGGATGCCCTATAATTCACCTACAAGCACAGACTTACCCAAACCAATCAGTTAAAGAGAAGAGTCACTTTGTATTTTCCCAGTCTTCTGCTTTCTAGTTTGGCTGAATCTCTGCCCATTATATCTTCAGTTTCCTACTCTTGGTACAAGTAGAACCTGATTTGATCTTCTGCTTTATAGCTACCCACCTCAGGTTTTTGATGAGTTGTTGTGAGCAGTTAATAAGAGCAAAAACAAAAAAGAAAAGATACTGAGTGATGGAAGTAAGACAGAGAGAAAGGGGTAAAGAGAAAGAGAGGTGAATGGCCATGACCTTTTCCATTATAATGATTTTAAAGTTTCTGTAGGTGTACCAACCTGTGCTGACTCAGAACTTACATATAATGGCAAACACAAACAATAATTCTCTTGTGAAAAAGCCTGCTCTGAAATCCATCAGAATTATGAGAGTAGCAGTTTATGTCATAAACCTATCTGACTTATTCAAGAATTTACACTATTCAAGTCAAATTCTTTTTATTAATATTTTTATGTTTTTAAAAGACCAAATGCAAATCAGAACATTTTTGTTTTTTAAACACCCATTTCAAGTACATTTATCAGCAACACAGTCATAAAGTTAAGCTTACATTGAATTGAAATGCCATACTGAGTTGCCCATTTATTTATGTGAATGCTATATGTTTATATTAGCTACACTATATTGCCCAAAGTATTAACTCACCCATCCAAATCATCGAATTCAGGTGTTCCAAACACTTCCATGGTTTCAGATGTACAACTTCAAGCACCTACCACTTATACAAACATTTGAGAAAGAATCAGTCGCTTTAAGAGCTCAGTGAATTTCAGCGTGTTGCCCTGATAGGATGGCACCTGTGCAATAAATTCAGCCATGAAATTTCCACACTACTAAATATTCCACAGTCAAGCAATTGGGAATGACAGCAACTCAGCAACGAAGTGGTAGGCCATCTAAAATTACTGAGCGGGGTCAGCAGATGCAGAGATGCATCATGCACAGAGGTAGGCAACTTTCTGCAGAGTCAACACCTACAGACCTACAATGTGGCCAATGGACCCACTTCATGTGGCCTTCAGATTAGCTCAAGAACAATGCGTGGAGAGCTTTATGGAAACAGTTTCCATGGCCTAGCAGGTGCATCCAAGCTTTAAATTTCCATTTGCATTGAAAAGCATCTGTTGCAGTGGTGTAAAGCACACTGCCACTGGACTCTAGAGTAGTGGAGACATGTTCTCTGAAGTGGCAAATTATGCTTATCCGTCTGGCAATCCGATGGACGAGTCAGAGTTTGGCGGTTTCCAGGAGAACAGTGCTTGTCTGACCGCATTGTGTGAAGTATAGTTTGGTGGAGGGAGGATTATGATGGGGGGTTGTTTTTCAGAAGTTGGGCTCGGCCATCTTAATGCTTCAACATACTGTACCACTATATTTTGGACCATTTCATGCTCCCAACAGGGAACATGACTGTAAGGTCCATGAAGACATGGATGAGGAAGTTTGGTGTGGAAAAACTTGACTGGCCTGCAAAGAGTCCTGACCTTAACCCGATGGATCACCTTTGAGATGAATTAGAGAGGAGACTGCGAGCCAGACCTTCTCGTCCAACATCAGTGTCCAACCTCACAAATGTGCTCCTGGAAGAATGGTCAAAAGTTTTCATAAACACACTCCTAAACCTGGTGGAAAGCCTTCCCAGAAGAATTGCAGCTGTTATAGCTGAAAAGGGTGGGCCAACATTATATCACCTATCCTGCCCTTCAACTATAGAGAAAACAGGAACAAAAATAGATAGATAGATAGATAGATAGATAGATAGATAGATAGATAGATAGATAGATAGATAGAGAAATACATCGATATGTGATACGTAAGAGGTGAGAGTGGTTAGTGGATATGCTAGACTGTTAGACCAAGGATTTTTAGAGGAGATACTAGATATATCCATTAATTGATTTTTGTGTTTGAAATACAGACAGAGGAATAAAGAATACAGAGGACACAGTGTGTGTGTGTGTGAGAGAGAGAGAGAGAGAGAGAGAGAGAAAGCATTTGTGTGGACAGAGCTATCTGTCGCTGTATTATTTTTTTTTCACGGCAGTTATACAGCTTATTAAACCTATGTCAATAATTTCAGGACATAATGAGTGTCTCCACATGCTACATTAAACAAAAAGGTCAAGTTGAAAGGGCTTTAGGGCTTCAGGAAAACTCTTGCAGAGTGGAGAAAATGTAACTTTATAAACTTAGAGCGAATAAAGGAACTATATACTATTAGTACAGCATTCAATCGTAACAGAAATAAAAACAATATTTAAAAAAATATAATAAGGTGAAATAAAGTACAGGGAGAGGGACAGTCAGAGAGGGAGGGGATTAGAGAGCACTGTTGTTCGTAATTGTTGGCAAAGGGAGTCCGGCAGCACCCTCGAGACCCATAATAGATTATATTCACTGGGTGTCTCTCTCTCTCTCTCTCTCTCTCACACACACACACACACACACACACACACACACACACACACACACACACACACACACACACACACACTCTTAGAAAACATGCATGCACATATATGGCAGACCTCAGACAGTCATGTTTCTTCCTGGATTTTAATAGTATTCATTTTATAATTAGACTATATGTATCCTCAGTTTCTGTGTTTCTGGGCAAATAAAAGGACAATGTATGCTTCTGGACAGATATTATTATTGTGTCGACACTGACACTAGGTAAAGTTGTGCTTCTTGGATTGAATAAATTCTTGGACCCATATTCTTCTTGGTGATTACTGATATGAAAAAAAGAGATTATTTCCAACCAAAACCATACTGTATGTAAAAAAAAACACATATGATTATTGATTTCTACTTTATAAAGTGTGTGTGTGTGTGTGTGTGTGTGTTGTATATATATATATATATATATATATATATATATATATATATATATATATATATATATATATTTCTATTTATCTTTTAAATCATTTACCTTCATTTATTTATTGTTTCCTCCCCTCTCTTTATTTCCTGGGTTCAATGGGTGAAGGAGTTTTTAATATTTTAAATTATTTTATCTTGTTCTTTTTATATTTTTATTTGTTAAAATGCTGCAAAACCAAGAGGTTTCACTTTTCTATACTGGATACTGTGCTTGAACCATCTTTTAATAACAAAAATTGCTATCTATAATAGTTTTATAACATGCAGATACAAAATTGCTGTAGCAGTTTGCCTTTTTTTTTGCTTTGAGACAATGTCCATTGTTAAAAGCGCTATAGAAATAAAATTGAATTGAAAATTTGAATTTTTTTTGATGGGTAAGAAGAGTGGTTTATATGCTGCAGTGGAATGTGAGAGGTGTTCATTCTGCTGTAGTAAGCACAATCTGGAGAGAAATGCTGTGAGGACACATCAGAAAAATTCCATATCTTGCTGCAGACATGGCCATTCACACACCACTGAACACACTTGATAAGCCCAATATAGGAATAAAGGACTGATTGAGCTCCTTTGGCCTTATGACTTCTATGAGAGAGAGAGAGAGAGAGAGAGAGAGAGAGAGAGAGAGAGAACTCCAACAAAATCACCTATATATACAAATTTACAATGACATAATGAGAAAAAGTTATTCACATCATGGCATGGTGGCTTAGTGGTTAGTACTGTCGCCTTGCAACATCAGGGACCAGGTTTCATTCCCGCCTTCGTGTGCATGGAAGTTGCATGTTCTCCCTGTACTTGATAGGTTTTCTCCAGGTACTCTGGTTTCCTTCCACAGATGTGCAGATTAGGCTAATTAGCATTCCCAAAATGCCAGGTGTGTGTGAGTGGTTGTATGGGTGTGTGCCCTGTGATGGACTGGCACCCTGTCCAGGGTGTAACCCGCCTTGGACCCTGGGATAGGCTTCAGGCCGCTGCGACCCTGTATAAAGGATAGAGCATTTTAGATGACGATGAGTGAGTGAAAAAAAAAAGTGTGGGTGGAAACAGAAAAAGATTTTCAGATTGTGCTAATGTGGTCTGTCTCAATAGGAAGCTCAACTTCTAATTAAACATAACAAATAAACATAATACAGTATTCACACTAGTAACAGCACAGAATATCTTTACTAAATAGCATTTAGCCCACTGTTAATGCTGGCTACATGACTAATATTTGTTCATGCTGGATAACATATCCAATGCTAGATGGGTAAATAAAATAAACCAGTAGGTAATTGGTTATTATTAGCTATCTCCTGTATCTACTTGTAATTAACAGTTTGTTTACTAACTGTACATAATTGAAAAGATATAATTTGCAACATTTTTACAGAGGAATATTCATCTCTTCTTTCGAATTTAGACTGTTTTGAAATGTTCCCACATTGTTTACAATAACAATTGTATTTTGTTATAAAGGCCCATAGTGGTTTCTCACGTGCACACACACACACACACACACACACACACACACACACACACACACACACACACACACACACACACACACACACACACACACACACACACACACAGGTTTGTATGTATGCACCTTTCACCTTTACCTGTGCAGGATCAGAATGAGGCTCCATCACATTTGACCATGCACATGTAAACTTTTGCTTCTTAGCCAGTACTGGTGTTGTATTTATTTAAATGTACACACTGAAACGTATACTTCCCTTCTAAAGAGTTTAAGTTCCAGAAACTCGGTTGGTTCTGAAATGCGTATTCATGCGTCTTAATCTTTGCCTTCCTGTCAGTGTGTGTTTACCTCTGTTAAAATGTCAGCCTTTCTTCTTTGACCTTCCTTTCTTCCTGCTCTAATGGCTTGCACTTGACATGTACTGTAATCCTGTGCTGTTTGATTCTGATTCATTCTGCATCTTCGCTGTCTTTTACTGCATGCATATCAGTGATTGTTCTAATACAAGACATACTTATATTTTTAATGCTGTATTTATGACATATATAACATTAACAATCTCTCTCTCTGTCTCTCTCTCTCTGGTAGATAATGAGGGTGGTGAGGTGTCTCCTCCTGTAGGTGCTGGTGTGGATAGTAACAGTTGGCATTTTCGGTATGGTCCAGGCCCAGGCATGCCTCCTCAGCATCTGAAGCCAGGCGAGGTTCCACCTGAAGCCTTCATCATCCCTGGCTCTCCTGCCATCATCTCTATCAGACAAGGGCAGGACGGTGATGAAAAGGGTGACTTCATCACTTTTGGCAAGAAAGAAGAGGCCAAGAAGAAGAAAAAGAAGAAGAAGGAAAAGGAGAAGAAAGATAAGAAGGAAAAGGGGAAAGATGATGATGACTAGAAACAGAAATGCTAAGATCATATGCATATATAAGACAGAGATATCAACAGGGATCATAATAAAAAAATATTAATAAGGTTAATGGCAGGGAATATTTTCCTCAATTTGAACTAAAACAATTACTTTATGTTGAGTCATATTGTCTGATTCAACATGAAGAACTTAATTAAGATTTTTCATATTTCTCAGTGCTACAAAATTGGTCTTACATAACTAATTTGTAGTTGCATAAGTTAATTTGACTGATGATTAGATTATCACTGATGAGGACCTGACCACTCAATTTTCTTAAAAGACAACTATGAGGAATAGGTAGATTGCTGTTGACACTTCTGTCTTATTTATCATTTTAGAATCAGTTTTCTGATCTCAGAAACAAAGACAAAAGACTCATCAAGAATAAAAAAAAAAAAAAGAATGTGAACAAGTTGTCATGGGATACAGATAAGCTTTGAGATTGGAAGCGGAGTATGTACTGGTGTACACATGGTGCCAATAGCAAATTTGGGTGCCATGTTGTAGAATAAAACTGGTTTACTTTAAAGTGACGATATTAAACTAATGCTTCTGCTTGCTCTGCTCTATACTTATGTCTACACTATTGGAGAAGGATTTCAAATCAATAGAGAACACGTGGACATGCTCACCTGACACCCAGCAGCAGTACAAAAAAGCGAACAATAAAACAGTTGTGAATGATAAAAAGCAAGCACATTATGTTTACCAGCACTCTGTCCCAGTCCTTATTAACGTATTATCTGAAAAACTAAAATGTAACACTCACACACATGCTTGTACAGAGTCAAAGGTTACCACTACACTATAGATAGCTCCCCTTTCATTGTGCCTATTTTTTTTTTTTTTTTTTTTTTTGAAGATGCAGTTTTGCCTGCAAAAAGTTATGTGGTTGATGTATGTGATCACATACAGGGCAAAAACAGAGGAACTAATGTCTGGCAAGAGCTGAAAACTAAAAAAGCAACAAAGCCTGGGTGCATGTCGTTGCTACATGTGACTTCACCTACAGTAACAACAAAGTATGATTACTGAATAAATTAAAACTTTGGGTAGTGTTGCTTATAGGGGTAGCTTATATAGTTGTACAATACATGTAAAATAAAAACAGTGTTAGTGCTAATGTACAAAAAACAACAACAATCCCCTAAAAACTTTCAGTGATTTGAAGTGTATGCTTTGAATGTTTGGTATTGCTGCCCTTACATTTGTTTTCTATTAAACCTTAGACTCTGACCTTTAACCCTATTTTTGTGCCTGCTTTCTCATCCAATATGGGGATTTGATGTATGGATTTCCTCCTGTACAAAATATCCTTGCCTTCCTACACAGAAGGCTGAGACATGTTCATCTGATGACTTAGACAAATTAGGCCGATTCTTGAGTGTTGTTTCAGCAAAAAAAAGTGTTTTTTAAGCTCTTTTTATAAGCTTCAATTGATCTATATTGCATTTGTACAGCACATCTTTTGCTCTCTTTGACTCTCAAATCTTCTACCCTGGCTTTATGCTCTTTGTGTTTTGAATGTTAAATTGGCCAGCTCTAGTCATTGTACTTCAGTCAGTAAACTGAACATCACTGATCTCTGTGTGCAAGTGTCTGTCACCAGTTAACAGTATAATGGCTACTGGTCCTTGTATTTCACATTTTGTATTCGTCTAAGGTAGAATGGAGAAAACAGAAGGGTGAGTCAAGGCATAGTCAGAGGGTGGAGTTTAACCAGAGCATGATATGATGTGAATTGGCCAAAGTACTGATTTGCCAGTTTTACCTATTTGAAATTCAGTTTTCCCTGTTGCTTTTGCATTGGAAATTGGACTGAGAAGGTTACTGAATAATTGCAGTACAAAGTCTAGGAATAGACAGACTCCACCCCAGACTCCAATCTTTGCACTGAAAGCTTCATGCTTCTACTCCGCTGGATCCCTTCCCCTGTCTGTTTATGCTGTACAACCTCATGACTTAAATCAATGTCACAATGGCTCAGCTGTGACTGCTGCATGACCTAACCAGAAGGAAACTCTTACTATATAGATATATATGAATATAGATATAGATTGCTATAATTTTGCTATTTTTGTTTATTATTTGTATCCATTACATGCACAAGAGATTTGCATACGCACTGTCTCCGCCAAGCCTTTGTATAATGATATTTTCCTCACCCCCTAAGAGTGTACATCTACCATGTTACTAAGCCTTCTACTTATTTGTAACTGCTTTATAGTGTGATGCCCTTAAAGCTCTTGCTCAATCTTTATTGTTCTTTTGGTTTGGTTTTGAGAAACTAAAGCAAAGAAAAAAGAAAAAAAAAGTTTGTGTATGGCTTTGACATACTGATCTAACACTTTATTATTGTAACTAAATTGCTATGTATGACAACACTATCTCTTTTGCTTCACCTTTTCCTTTTAAGGATAAAAAGCTCAATGAAAATGTAAAAAAAAAAAAAAAGGATGTAAAATACAGTATATGTAGTGTATGCTTGTACCTAGTGAGTGTTCATTTCATCATTCTTTCTCAGTGTCTGGTAGTGGTCAGTAGGTGGTAAAGCACTGTCCAAATGGGCAGGGCTCATCAGTTGTATCTTTTGTACACCTGCTCATCAAACTGTGACAGTGAAATAGTAAAGTCCATTTCTCTCTATCTTTTTTATTTCATTTTGATGAACAAGGTGGTACTGTGTTTTGTTTAATAAATCACCAAAAAAATAAATAAAGGTTTCTTTCTTAATAATGTGGCAAATGACCAATACTTCATCTCTTTTTATTTGTGAAAACTCACACACCCTGTATTTAAGATTCTTAAAATGATTGTGCAAAATTTGAACCATAAGAACAAAACATTGGCAAGATTTTATATTAAACATAAACTTTTTTTTTAATAACTGTATTCAATATGTACTTATCTTTTACAGTAATAAGGCTCATACTGCAATCTGATTATTATTTATTCTCATATCATCAGTGGTCTCTCCATAATTCTAAAATCAGATATTCTCATAAGTGACATACATGTTATAAATACAAATGCTAATCTTTGTTCATGATTAAAACCACTTACAGCTACAAAATCTGACAGATTATTTTTATTGTTTTAATTGTACAGGCCACATAATGTGCATCAGCATCATTAGGAAAATGAACTACAAGTAGAAGCAACATGTGTATATTTCTCTATTTTTTCTTGATCCATAACCAATGTATTATCTGATCCCCAGATAATAAGTTGAACATCACAAATTCTGCAGTACTCTGGCCCTGGAATGTCTGATACACCAGGCTTAAGACATGAATATTCTCTTGATTTACATTTTAATGGCATTTGGCATCACCCTTATCCAGAGTTACTTACATTTTTATCTCATTTTACATGTGAGCAGTTGAGAAGAGCTTTGCCCAAGGGACCTTCCGTCAATACCATCAATACCGACCTAACACCAATAGTCTAAGCTACCCCTGCCCTCTATAACATCATTCAGCAAAATATTTGGTATTGTGCATTTGCTACTTTGCTCTTTGCTACAGAAGCTAAAACTCACCGCAAGACTATCAGAGTGCTTCATTGGGTTTCTGATGCTTGAACATGGTACAATTTCCTCAGCTTGTAAGCCCTGTATTAACCTTATGTAATGTTGTTTCTAAACAAAGAAACTGTAATATTTGCAATCTTTTTTGCTATCAATCTTTTAATCCTTCTCTACCAAACATTACATCAGTTCTGGCATGAAGCCAGAGAAATTCATTGCAGCAGCATGATGAGTATGTCTCTGAGGCCGCTCCCACCCTTTCTGTCTTAGAGGTAGCTGAGCTACTGTGTCCTTGTGTAACTGTCTGGTCTCTTGCTGACAACATCCATGGATGTATGAGCATGTGTAAAAAAGAGAGAAGGAGACTGCTCATATGCTAATTTTGTATGTAAAAAAAAATCAAACACCCTGTCACCTTGTAGGTGGGGTGGTGGTGGGGGGCATACATGCATGTGTGGACATGTTCGTGTGTGATCCAGGAGACAGTTTCTATGGTTACCACAGGGATAGAGCAGATCTCTATAGCAACAATCTCCTTGAGCTGCTCAACAGGAGTGGAAGTGAATGTGGGAGGAATGGGAGGGAAGCTGTCCTCTAATATCTGACAAAAACATAGAGCTTAGTGAAGTTCTCTTCATCATTCTCTCTCGTTTTACATCTTACTCTCTTTCTCTTACACACAAAAACCCACAATAAAAGAATGTCAACCTTAACACCAACAGCCAAAAGAATAGCTACATTTTGGTCACATTAAAATATAAAGAGGAGCTTTATTCCTTCATTATTCCTTAGCTTGGAGCTATTTGATTCTCATCAAGTGTAACAAATAAAATATTATATCAATAAATTGAAACCACACCTCTGTGCTTCAAATGTAATCTGTCTTCTTGACATGGTCACTTCTTGCTGTCTGCTATATAATTAATCATTTTATTTTATTTTTTACAAAACTTTTCATATAATAAACATAACAGCCTTTTATGTAGACTAAACTGTGAACATCTTTTCATTGCTTTACAGCGTGATGCTTTCACTGACACCGTATTTCAAAATTCATTAATGCTTTTCATGCTCAAACACGACCTTCAGCAAAACTCTATGTATCAGAAGCAGTTTCTGTACATGATAACTTTTTGTTTTCAAAGCTGTCAACATATTCAACAATTTGTTACATTTCTATTTTAATATCCTTTTGAATTAAAATTAGGCATCAGGTAATTTCATGTGTTCAAAAGTACAAACAAGTGCTACAAAAAGTATTACAAATGCATAGAGTTTTGCTAGCATTTGTGTATGACTGTGAAAAAAATGTCACTGAATGCATTTTATGAAAAAGTCATGAAAATTGTTCACATGTTAATACCCATAGAATGCTGTTGTGCTCAGTGTTTGAAGAGTTTTGAGGGGAAAAAAAACTTTTTATTGAAAAAAATATTATAATGTTTTGTAAATACCTCAAGGTATTGAATTCAGCTCAGGACATGCTTAGGTGAAAGGGTCCTGTAGAGTCTGGGTGAGTGCAGCAGGTTCTTCGTTCTTTCTGAAGGGCACACAGAGCTATTCTGCTTTTCACCCCAGTGACTCAGCACATGCTTCACACTCAGGCAGCGCTGATAGCAAAATTAATGGTTGTCATAAATCAGGATCAATGTAGCCATTTCTCAATGTAGCAGGTGCCACAACTGGAGTATAAAACTCCAGGTTGGAGACTTCATGCAGACAAACTTCAGTCAACATGAAGGATAAATAAAATACTGAAATTGTCATTGTGTTTGACTTCTCCTAACTACCAGCCATGATTAAAATCACCTGTACACCCTTTTGTGTATGCATGAATGTATGCCTGCCAACAAGATCACAAAGTTGCCATATGACATAGTATTAATATAAATATCATAGTCACACTTACATGTTTCACTTTCTTCAACTTGTATACATGTTAGACCACATGTATAAAATATGAAGTTTACCAGTGTGTGACTATGGTTGGAAATAGAGTTATATGTATTTAGATATCACAAACCCATGCTGCCAGGTGTCATAGAGATAACTAATGAGACTGAATTTGTGCTTCAATCACAGAATTAATAGGTCAGTATGTGCTGCACCTATTGGCTGAATCAGATCATCTGTTTTGGCTTCTTGTTTTTAGTCTAAAAATCTTTAGACAATGACAACAACAACAACAACAACAACAACAATACTAATAATAATAATAATAATAATAATAATAATAATAATAATATGTCCTTATGTGCTGTCTTTAGTGGAGAGATTCAGCATCATGCTAAAAGGAAATTATCATGGCTAGGTCATCAAGGTGTGCAGGTAATCAAAAAAAAATCTAATTTATGTGCTGTGGTAAGATAAGCAATGATTGGACTATGGTAATTTACCTTATTTCTATTAAACTATGTAGTTTTTTTTTTACATCTTGCATACTAGACCAAAACAGAAAGAAAGCACAAGAAAGAAGAAAATGAAGGATAAAGAATGTTTGTGATGATGAGAAGATGAGTGGACACCAAGCAGGGGATGTTTCACAAAAGCAGAATAAACAGGTCCATGATAACTAAATAAAGTGGGACTGCTTAGTCAGTGCTTCCTGGTTTATTGTGTTTCATTTTGACCAAGCCAGGATGAACAGTAATGACTAGGTCAAAACAGGTACTGTACAGTATACATTTCACTGATGAGGAGATGGAGAAGAGCTGTGCCCCTTATTTAGGCAGTGGTAACTAAACAGCAAGAAAAAGCCTCGCAATCAACAGCAAAAGTAGTAGCAAAACATACACTTAGTGACCGCTGTTATAATTACTATTCAAGAAGGTACATGTCTTTTTACAAAACACTAAATTGAGCACTGGAAGTTAATGTAACTTTGTACATGTACTATTCATTCAGAATCAGGATCGGAATCAGAAAACATTACTGAATCAAAGTAACGTCTTGGATATGGTACCCACTAACAAAACCACAAGGAACCACAAGATTATGCAATATAAATTATTTAGACAGAATAAAATTATGTTGGTTGCCGAGTGTTCATTATTGTTTCATTAAGTATGTAATTTTTACTCATGTGGGGATAAAGGAATTTCAGTATCCTTTTTTTTTTTTTTTTTTAAATATAAGGCTTTATAGTAGCCACTTTATAAAGTGGGATCCTGTATCCCAGTATGCATTGGCTAGTGTCTATAAAGGACAACTGATGAACCGGCAAAAAGTACATAGTCGCCCAAGGCTCACTGGTGTGTGAGGAAAGTGAATGCTAGCCCATCTGGTCCGATACCCACAGAAGACCTACTGTAGCACAAACTGCTGGGAAAGTGAATGCTGGTTATGATAGAAGGGTACAAAACACAGTGCGTCTCAGCTTGCTGGGTATGGGACTGTGTAGTCCTGATGCTGAAAATGAAGGTGGCAAAAATGGGCATGTGAGCATCAGAAATAGACTGTGAAGCAGTGGACAAAGGTGGCCCGGTCTGATGAATCACACATGTGAATGCCTTTATTCTGTTTATGGTTGAGCTACAGGTGTTTAAATTAATCAAATTTTTTAATTTTTCAAGTCTATCTCAAAACCAAAAAAGAGGTGCAAGTAAGTACATTACAATAGGTCTACAATAGGATGCTATAAATGTTCCTGCTCTGCAGACTGACCATAAAATTAAACAAATAAATATGTTGTTTTTACCCTGAATTCATGTCCTTATATATGATTATCATTTTTAGACTGCATTAAAATATAGTATATATTGTATTTACAGTACACTGCCATTCAGTTTTGGCTAACTGTTATTGTAACATATTGACCATCATTTATATAATATTTTATGTGATTCATTTATTATTCATGAAGGCATTGTAAGTGCAGAGAAGGCTAATTAGTGATCCCAAATTGCCTGCAATGTGTGTGAATGAATGTGTGCATATGTGCCCTGCAATAGATTGGCACCCTTTCCAGGATGCACCCCTCCTTATGCCCGATGTCTCCTGGAATAGGCATGTTGAATGCTTCCATTTAAAGCTGATTCTCAGATGAGGAAAAATAAGGGGCATGGTTCTTCTCCATCTCTTCATTAGTGAATCTCTTGTCAAGCTTGAGGTGTTTCAAGCAGGTCTAAGTAATCCTGATAAAGACATTATTGTTCAAGCTGGCCTGGACACAGTGAAAACCAATAATCAAGGAAGTACTGTCTGTGCTAAATCAACCCCCACTAAAATTATAATGCTTGCGCTAACACTAATGCAGAAAACATAAGACTAGAGACTAGAGAACATAGACTAAAGAAACTAACTTACCTGGGACTATATAGAAAAACTAATCACCTAAGCAATGTGCAGGTGAATACAATTAGAACATGGTTGAGGCGCAGTGTATGATGGGAAATACAGTCCTGAGGTAAACACCAACATAAAAGTCATTGATGGCTGCCTCTGAATTTTGGTAACTTTTAAATAAATTATGTATTTTTAAGTATTTGTAATCAAAGCATAATACTGCGTTTCACACAACATGCATGTATGCATAACAATATGTAGATAACAATATCTATATACTGTATACCAATTAAACCTGACTTCCTGCCATCTTCTATGATAAACACCAATATTTGAATTGTTATAATTGTGGCAGTAAAACTAAGCAATGAAAAAGTTAATCTTGAGCCAATGACTTACTGTAGATTTTATGCTTAACTGTTAAAAATGCAGAGGCATGGTGGCTTAGTGGATAGCACTGTCATCTTGCATCTTCAGGGTCTGGGTTTGATTCTCACCTTAGGGCTGTGTGTATGAAGTTTGCATGTTCTCCCTGTGCTTTGTGGGTTTCTTAATGCCCTAAGTGCTTCATGAGATAGGCGTGCAAAAGCTAAGGAGATTGCTAAAAATGACTAGAATTGTTTTAGAGCTATTTGATGCATTATGAAAACATGGAAATATACTGTAGTGGACAACTTAATTTTGCAGAAGAAATGCGGTCAGAAAATAATCACAAATGACCGTGAGCATCTACATGCTTGATGAAGTTGCATCAAAAAATCACTAGTTGTTTAACAGTGAAATTACACACAATGAAATGCTGCACCCATCATGCATTGTTCCAAATGTAAAAACCTTTACAAGCTGTGATCTGGGGTTGCTTTAATTGTTCAGGTATAATTTTATGGATAAAGAAGAGACTACCTTTCAGTAATGAAAGTAGTTGGACTGCTTGCATCCCTACTTGCTTATAGTTTTATTTCAAGGGAGCTGTGGCTTTTCAGAGGCTATACAGGACAGGTTTTTCATCATAAACAAACAAATAAATAATTTGAGTTTAGTTACAGTATTACAGTATAGGCTGTTTCACATTCTAAGGGGAAAATTCGTGAAGTATTTTTTTTTTTACAAAATCATTACAAAACCCTTTAATTTGAATAAATGTGTGTGGATTAGCAAATTTTTTACTAATGAACCAAAATTTTGGCTGGATTTTACTTTGTCAGCGATCAGGCTAGTTACACATACTTTCAGTTTCACACGCTTCTGATAGCTAGTCAAAACTTGTTTGCATTAGTGGAAAACCAAGCGAAAAAGGTTTACAGATTTTTGTGATTTTTTTTTTTTTTGCTAAAATTTTGTGAAGACATAGCACCATGATTCCCAAGAATGTTTCTAACGCTCATGATTATTGATTACTTGAGATTACACAAAGATGGGACTTGTCTGCTGGTGTTATCAAAACTCAAGAACATAAAAGGCACGCAAACAACACTCAATATACCAAAACCCAAATGTTTATTATACAAAACAGACACGTGCACCTAATACAACTATTTACAACTATATACAAAATATTTTGGTGAATGTATGTATAGTCCCACATGACCATGTGCATATGGTGCGGGAGTATTGTCTCAGACAATTTTTTTTTAAATCTGTTTGGCGACTGGTGACAATGTCCCAATGGTGAGTAAACCAATTTTGTTCTGCATGCAATGAGACAGAACGATTCACAGTCTTATGCAGACCTGGAAAAACTGGACAAATGTGTATAAACAACAATGCAGAATTGGCTTCCCAGCTCCTAGTCACCAAGATTCCTATTGAGATTTGGAGGCAAATCAAAACAACTAATGGGCCAATACATCATATGGAAACAGATTATAAAGTATACAACACCATATGAAAAATTATCTGAAACTTTATAACAACCCATTATGTGTCTGTGCTGTTTCTTCGGTTTCTTCAGTTTCAAATTTGAATATTACACAAAGATAACCTGTATAAGTACAATACACAGCTATATAATATACAGCTTTTATGATTATTTCCTTTTATTAAGGAAAAGGACTCAGTGGTACAAATAATGTTCCTTGAAGAACAGTTTTGTAGCTTTTCAATAAATGTACTATTAATGGTATGGAAAAGACCTTTGATGATACAATTTTTTACCTTTTAATGTACAACTGAATGTGCCCTGCGATGGATTGGCACCCTGTCCAGGGTGTACCCTGCCTTGTGTTCTAAGTCTCCTGGGATAGGCTCCAGGCCCCCTGTGACCCTGAATACAGGATTAAGCGGTATAGATGATGAGTGAGTGAGTGAGTGTACAACTGAATTGAAGGTACATAAGTGTACTAACATAAAGGTACAGAATGTTCTGGACAGTGAGAGAAGTTTAGCTTTTCCTCAGAACAACACTGAGACAAGCTGTTACCATGGGTGTGATTTTAAGTCTTTTATAATCTTTATTCTGGTAATATAAAACTGATATAATTTTTTTCCTTGTTTTGGCTAGCTTTGTCCAGTTTATATGAAACATTATCTTTTAATGTCACTTACATAGTTCAAGTTAGCATGTAGATGACACTGCTTATACTGTAATGTTAACATGCTGCTTTTTGTATTTTAGTACAAACATGTTATCTCCCGGTGGCTAAGCTAATTCATTATTTAGATTACAGATGTTTGTCAGTATCAACTGTGGTGTTAATGTTCTAATGCATTTTACCCAGTTTTGGATAGCTTAAGCTTAGGGTAGCTATTTGATTAGTTTTTAATGATACTGAAAAGACCTCTAATTATAAAACTTTTAAGATACAACTGAATTGAAGGTACATAACTGTTCTCACATAAAGAGTACAGAGGACAGTGGGAGGAGTTTAACGTTACTGCAGAACAACACTGCGACTCCAACATAGAACAGAGGAGAAGAATCCAGCAAGCTATCTCTATAGCTTTAGCTTAAGGTATCTATTTGGTCTAGATTTTGGTTTTGATGATGACACTGTTATCTATAATGTTATTTAGCACAAACACTTACACTTCAGGTGGCTAAAACACTGCCTTGTTTAGGTTAAAATTTCCATGATATTCAGATAAAATAAAGAGTACAAGTTGTTATATCACATTACAAAAGCTTGTGTTCACATTACAAAAGCTTGTGTTATAATTATGCATGGTCATTAATGATTGAAGATGATGATGATGATGATGATGATGATGATGATGATGATGATGATATGCATTTGTTTTTTATTTTATGTGTTATCATGCCTCTGTTATTGTTTTTTTTTTCTTTATAAACAATTGTGACAGTGAAAATGATCAGCCACATGTTCGATAGAAAGCAAACGCAAACAAGCAGGCAAGGTACAGACAGCCCATCACTGTTTCATGGAAAACACAGACTGATGATGACACTCTGCGATTTCTGCCCGCATGGCAACCTGGACCACAACTGGGGTCTGGATTTGGGTTGGATTTCTTGTATTTTTAAAGAGGGTGGACAGACAATGAGTCTCTGTCTGCACCTGTGACTGCGTACACCCAGCACATGGACTGACCTTGGGTGACAGGAATGTTGCCACAGCTCTAAGGGATTTATTAAATTACCTTATTTAGCTTTTCATCCAATTATGTAAGCCATTTAAATGTATTTAAAGCAATTAATGACCATAATAATAAGTGTATTGTGCATGTAGCGTTTACTATCCACTGCCCACGATAACTTTTAGCTGGGAATAGCAACAGCTGTGATTTATCAAAGTTGCTGCAGTCGTTTAAGACTGTACTAGATATATATAGTCACTGGGTTTTGCACATCTCGTTACAGTGTTTTTTATGCTTATCATTTCATTTCTGCTCTGAAATAATGTTTGGCAAATGCAATGCAAACGCAATTTGTGAAAAGTGGGTAAAAATTACTTTAAAAGTTACACTGTATTGTGAACAGTTTGTGAAAAGTTATATTGTATATGAAAAATTGTATTTTATATACTGTGCAATTTTATTGTAATTTTATTTTGTGAAAGGTTTTTCAGCTAATAGAATTTTTTATTTAGTTTAAATAATAAAAATAACATATGCATTTAAATCATTTTAATAGTCATAATTGATTGAATGTCTTATTCAATAGGAAAATTACTTTTTTATAGTTTCCAAAGGAACACATCAGACACCATTAAGGTACGAAAGGGCTTGTCACTGTGGTGGTACCTTCCAGGACAAGATTTTTACCTTTGATTAAAGTACAATAATGGACCTGCAAGTTTATAAAATAAAAGGTACTGTGGGAGATTTTTCTCCTACACTAGTTACTGTTGCCATAATTACAAATATTACACAAACACTGTAACTTAGTAAAAAAGGACCAAACAACAACTCACGACTCTTATGCAGATCTGGATGAAGTAAGACAGGATTTATTGCAGCAATGAAACCCAAGTGAGCCGCGCTTGAATGCTTAGGTCATAAATCTAAGCATGATCAAGAGCAGACTGAATTCTACAGAAATATTCATGCCTTTTTATACAGTTTTTCAAGAGGAGGTGCCCATTCTTATCACCCCCTCCTTTGTAAGTTCTCCACATTCCTGTAAGATGTTCCCCTTATAATCCAACTTTGTCTTATAAAAACTGTAATTATAATAAGAGGATTTATATCTTATTTTATTATGTCATATACCTCGTCATCTGACTCCCTACGTCATCTATATCAAGTTAATAGATTTTTCCAGTTATAATAATTTTTTTTGCAAATTAATTTCCATTATCTGTACACTTCTTGTGTTTAGTTTATAAAAAATAACAAGGCAGTACTTATTTTTTGTGTCTACTCAGTATTCTTAAAACTGATCGTGTGTCTTTTGGTTATTTGTCTATATTCTTACTTAGACATGTGTGCGCGACTGCAGGTGCACATGCATCATGTGTAACCAACACCTGTTTCAATCCTTCATTAAGTTTGCTCGTCTGGGCATGAGATAAGTCCGGCACTTGGCGCATAATCTCATGCTTGTGTCTCTGTCGAGTCCTTGACCTAGAGCCTTATCTTGTCTATTCCTCATACACAAAGAAAAGTACAAAAAGAAAAGTACAGTTTATGTCTTTTCCCATGTACTTTGAGTTCCCATGGTACACTGAGTATCACCACCCATCTCCTTACTGTTTATGTTTCACGACCTGTCTTATAGTCATCTTCTTTTCTTGGCTCACCTCTGAGTGAACCCATTATGTTTTCTTCTGCCACTAACTTCTAATTTTTATGATATGCATAGGTCCTTTTTACTTCTGCTTACTTCTGCACACTGATCTTCTCTGCTTACTTTTATCTTCTGTCACTTAAGATTAATATTGTTTTCACTAAGATTAATATTATGTTGATTAATATTATCATATTGTTACATTGCTGCATACACAAGTATATTTTACAAAAATATGCTTACATACCTTTCGGTTGCCGATGGTACAAATAATGTCCTTGATGGTATAAACAGAACTGGTACAAATGTGTTTCTCTATATTAAGGTACAATTCAGTTGCTTTGAAAGGTACTGTCCCAGTGACGATGGTTTGTACCTTCATTAGTACAAAACTGTACTTTTATTTCAGAGCGTGAGTGGGGGGGGGGGGGCTGTCCAGACCAACTGGCCCTATGTGAAAAAGTGAAGGAGCCGTTATCACTTACATTTTTTGGAAAGATGAGTTACATTTCTCTTGCCACGTCCAGGCCTGATTACTGCGAGACAGGTTGATTCAAGAAATCATTTAAATAGAAGTTGGCTGACAAAGTGAAACACACTAAAAGATCACAAAAAGCAACACATCATGCCACAATCTAAAGAAATTTAAGAACAGATGAGAAACAAAGTAATTAACATGTATCAGACTAGAAAGGGTTACCAAGTGATTTATAAGGCTTTGGGACTTCAGTGAACCATGGTGAGAGCCATTATCCACCAATGGAGAAAACTTGGAGCATTGTTTAACCTTCTCAGGAGTGGCTAGCCTACCATAATTATTTCAAAAGCATAACAAAGACACATCCAGGAGCACTGTAGGCCTCAATTGCGTCAGTTAAGGTTAGTATTCATGATTTAACAATAAGAAAGAGCCTGTGCAAAAATGGCATCCATGTGAGAGTTTTAATGCAAAACCCACTGCTGTCCACAAAGAACACAAAGGCTCATTCCACATTTGCTAAAAAAATAAAAAAATATAAAAAAATAAAAAACATCTTGATTATCCCCAGGACTTTTGGGCAAATATTCTGTAAACTCTGTAATACACAAGCAAGTCCATCTCTGAATGGCTTTAAAATAAAGTGAAGTAAAATAAAATAAATCAAAGTCGGGACTTAAATCTGATTAAGATGCTGTGGCACCTTAAAAAGGCCTTTCATTGAAAACCTTCCATAATGGCTGAATTAAAACAATTGAAGAGTGGGCCAAAGTTCCTTCACAGAGATGTGAAAGACTCATTGCCAGTTGCTGCAAAAGTTTGAGTGCAGTTGTTGCTGCAACCAACCCAAACTTTTTCAACCAGTTAGGTTAACAGGCAATTACTTTTTGACATAGGGCCAGAAGGGTTTGGACAGCTTTTTTCCCATAATAAATGAAATCATCATTTTAAAAACAATTTGCAAAGTTTAAGCCCAGTGTAACTCCAGAACAGTGTTCATCACTATGGATTGTTCATATATCCATGCAATAATTGTGTGTTCATTGTAATCATTGAAATTTTCTGATAAACTACTCATTTGAATAGTTAGGTTGACTAATTTTGCAAAACTTGTACTTAAACATAAAATATTTTAAATGTTTTATTAGCATGGTAAGCTGATGAATGTCCTGGTTTAAGAACAGCAGTTGAGCTCTGATTTCATTGTATAGTTACTCCCTCTAGTGGTGTGTGCATGTGTTTATGTGTGTGTATGTGTGTGCGTTCTCCCTCACTCTCCTAGCTATGCAAGAATATGGTTTATATCTTAAGTGTGCAGGGATATTCAGTCTCCCCACGCAGATTCAAAATAGGAACTTATTTCACATTTTTGTCTTTTAATAAACCTCAATACTGTATCTTTGAACTACTCCTTTGAAATTGCTTATTGGAGCTCATTTCTCTGTAAAGCTTGTTTTGAATGACGTCTATGTTGGAATCTACTTGGAAAATAAAATTTAACGAGAACCAAGTTAATGAGTGTCCTCATAGAAAATAATAATAGGCTACTACAAACCAGGAACATTCCACAAGACCTGCAGTTTTAGAGTTGCTCTGACTCAGTCCTCAGAATTTGGCCCTTTTCAAAGTCACTAAAAAACTTATACTTTCTCATTTTTTAAGCTTCCAACAAATAAACTTTAGGAAAAAGGTTAACTTGCTGCCTAATATATCCAACCTACTTCTAGCTGCAAGTGTAATGAGATACTGGAAATTTCGCTGTTGTGAGAAGGGCTGAATTGTAATGGCTAGACAACTCCAAAACTGTAGCTCTTTTGGGATGTTCCCAAGCTGCAGTGGTCAAGACATAACAAAAGTGATCCACTGGTTCCAATAGAAAGGTTTCAAAACACATAGGGTTATACTGTTTTGGTGGCAAAGGGGAGACCCACTCAATATTAGGCGGTTGGTCATAATGTTATGGCTGATCAGTGTATATCCAGGCACTCTATGTGCAGAGCGCCGCATGAGCTTTGAGTGGTGCTATTGCTGCTATCTTTATTTGGATAATTGCTTTCATTGGGTATTGTGCAGTAAAAAAAAAAAAAAAAAAAAAAAGGTGGTGACGGTTCGGGTACTGTGAGATTATAATAAAGCTGAGTACATGCCTAAGTCGATGTCTGTGCATTAAATACAGATCATGTCACGATTTCTGCTACAGCCTTAAGAAAATAAGCATAGACGTTACTTGTAGATATGATGTGGGATCTCGAAGCACAACTTACTTTGGGACTAAGACGATTTTGGCATTTGCCATCAAGATTTACCATCCTTCTGTTTAGGCTGATGGGCGCCATGAACCCACAAATCCGTTATTTCATCCCAGAGGAGATGAACCCTGGCTTGTTAGTTGGAGACGTAGCGAAAGATCTGGGTTTGGCGTAAAGAGGTTGGGGCCAAAAATGGGTCGGCAGCATGAAACACAACAAAGTATTCTAGGTAAGTAAAGTACACTAGACGAGAGAAAAAAAACATAGCTTGGGACACACGATAATTCAGCAATGAGTGGTTGCTTGTGCAAGACTTATATGTGATGAATGAAAATACGAAGCAGGTGTGCTCGAGCCGATGAATGAGGCAGCAAAACAGAAGCCGCGGAACGGAATGTGGAGAGAAGTCGCAGCTGATCAAGGTTTGGCTCGAGACGTGGGCGTGACCTGGCGTACCGTGACAAAATCGTAATAATGGCAATGTAGTAGTCAAAGGCAGGATAGACAGAGGGGAGATATGCGCTTAGAAATCACCGGGTTGGAGATTTTGCTCGAAAAATCCTCTCGAGTACTTTTCAGTTACTATAGAAATCAAAGATATAAATGATCACGCTCCAGCGTTTTCCAAAAACGAAATTAATCTTGAAACTACCGTTTCGGCAGCGATAGGCACTATGTTCATGTTTGATGCAGTAACTGACATTGATGTTGGTTTAAATTCTCTTCAAAGCTACAGCCTAAAACCTACAGACAATATTACACTGAAGCAACACAGTCGAATCGATGGCATCATAATTCGCACTGGACAGGGAGAAACAAAGCGAGCATGTGTTAGTATTAACAGCTGCCGATGGTGGAAGCTCGTCTCGGTCTGAAACCGTGAAAATAGTCGCAAAAATCCTCAAGGTAAACGACAATCTGCCTGTTTTTACAGAGCCTTTGTATAAAGCGAGTGTGGCAAAGAATACAGCACCTGGCACGCGCATAATGCAAATAAGTGCCACAGAGGATGAAGTTCACAACGGAAACGTGACGTATTCGTTTACCAATATGAATGAAGCACACCAAGTTTTTTTTGTAAATGCAAACAATGGTGAGGTGAGATTCTCTGGTAACTTGGACTTTGAAGTGTTACAGCAAAAATTTGTTACAGCATCAAAATTAATTTGCAGTCTAAAGATCACGGAGGTTTGGCAGGTTCAAGCAAACTGGTTATAGATGTTTTAGATGTGAACGATAATAAACCTACAATTACCTTGACCTAATTTTCTGGTGAAATCCAGGAAGATTCTCCTCCAGGCACAGTTGTGGCCTTGATCAGTGTACAGGATTAAGACTTTAGTAAAAACGGTAAGGTTAATTTGAAAGTTAACCAAAACCTGCCATTTACAATAAAGCCATCACCGCGGAAATATTACACTTTGGTTACTGACAAAGTTTTAGATCGATTAAACAATTTCTATTTTCAATTTGACGTTAACTGCCTCCGATGAGGGCACCCCACCTCTGTTTAATGAGAAAACTATTATGCTAGAAATCACCGATATAAATGATAATGCTCCAGCTTTTAGTAAAAATGAATAAAGAACACAAATTTTAGAAAATAACTCTCCGGACGTATCAGTTATCACCGTCAAAGTAAACGACGATGATAAAGGACAAAACGCTCACATCACTTATTGTCTTATGGAGATATGGAGATCAGTGGGTAGTCATGTGTCGACATGTTTCTCTATTCACGCAGACAACGGAATAATTTACGCTGTTCGTTCGTTTGACTACGAGCAGATTAAAAAGTTTAAAATACAGGTGCAAGCTCGGGATAGGGGCTCTCCACCTCTCAGTAGCAACGCAACAATCTTCATAAACGTCCAGGACCAGAATGACAACGTGCCTCAGATTCTGTATCCTGTACATACTGGTGGCTCTGTGGTGGCTGAAATGGTGCCTCGTTCAGCAGATGTGGACTATCTTGTAACTAACGTTGTGGCTGTGGATGTGGACTCTGGACAGAATGCCTGGCTCTCATATAAACTACAGAAAGCGACAGACAGGGCGCTGTTTGAAGTGGGTTTACAGAATGGAGAAATAAGAACTGTGCGCCAAGTCACTTATGAAGATGCTGTGAAACAAAAGCTCGCTGTTATAATGGAGAAAACAAAAGCTCACTGTTATAATGGAGGACAACGGACATCCCTCTCGTTCAGCTACAGTCAATGTTAACGTGGCTGCGGCAGAAACATTCCCTGAAGTGCTCTCTGAATGACTTTACGCACGACAAAGAATACCATAAATACCTGACATTTTATCTAGTCCTCGCCTTGGCTACAATGTCATTTCTTTGTATTAATTTTTTAACAGTCATAATATCATTGAAAATCTACAGAAGGAGACAATATCGCATGCACTTACAGTCCCATCTCCCAGTGATTCCGTACTATGCACCACTTTACGCTGACTCGGTAGGCACTAGGACTCTCCACGATGTATGTAATTATGACATTTACAGAACAAATGATTCTCGAATCATTATCGTTTATTATTAAATGTGACGGACCAAACAGCCAAATTCTAGTGAGCGTTGAGAACCAGAGAAGGAGAGACTTTACATTGATAGCAACTTTCCCAGTAACACAGTCATCTATGGTCCAATTTCGTGGTTCAAATTCGTACATACACAGTCACGTCACCTTTGTTTGTTTGTTTGTTTGTTTCTTTCTTTCTTTCTTTCTTTCTTTCTTTCATTCATTATCATGAGGAAATTGATAACTATGTGGCTGTAACTGTATAGCCATTGATGTGTTTGTGGTGATAAAGTATTCAATACAGCATGTTAAACATAGATTGCTTACTATATGTGTTTTGTGACAGTTGTATGTGACGAATATACTAAACCTGTTTGCTCCGAAAGCTTTGTTAAGAAATCAAGTTTAAATTATCTTTATTGGTAAGCAGTGGAGATACAATTAGCTTTTAAGTTTTAAGCTTCGGTTTTATTCAAGAAAATGAGGAAAGTCAGGCAGAAGATATGCATTAGATTAGATTTTAATGTGTTTTTATGAGACATTTTCCTTTTTACCACCTCAGATCAAAGTCGTAATTTTAACGCTTTTTAAAAACATTTAAGGACATTTAAAAGACGGGCTAAATGCAGTCGAATGTGAAAGACTAAAATATTTCTTTTTGTGGCCTTTGAAAAGACGACTATACGAAGATGGCTCTTCTGGTCTTTGTTTAGTCGGTTCATTTATGTAGGTGACTTAATAATGAATTTAGTTTTTTTTTTTTAAGCAAAATCTTTACTTTTACAAGACGAAACAGAAGTAGATATTTTTATAATAAAACTATGATTCATATAATTATTATTATTTACATAATATGTATTTACATCTTAATATAATAGGTTTTTAATAAAATACAATTCACCTATTCAAACACATTCAACAGTTAGGTTTAATTATAATCAATGTTTATAATAAATGAAAAAGTAGACATATTGTAACAGTTTATATAGTATTTTTTAACTAGAAAAGCTGTTTTAAAAAATAGAGACGTCAGTTTACTGCAACATTTCTATGGAAACTCAAAGTAAAGCAAATAGTAAAAATAAATTGTCTACTGCAACATTTTTAAATATATGATTGGAATAAAGTCATGAGCTGTTTCTGTGACTGAATGGAGCTGTCCATGGTACTAATACAGATATTAGCAGTTTATTATGTTGATGCGTATAGCATGGAATGCCTTATAGTTTTCATATTATATATCACATTTAAAGAGATTTACTTTTTTTTTTCTTTGCTGCTTTTAGACTCTACGTGCCGCTGTTGATCTAGGATATTTTAAAATCGTGATGTCAGTCTGTAAGCCACACCTTTGAGTTTGTCCAAACCAGACTTTTTCTCACGGAGGAAAAACAGATTGAGGCATTCTTCAGTGAAAATCTAAAAGCATATATCATCTAGGAGTATCCACAGGAAAGTACTTTGGATTTTATACATTGATTTACATATTTCCTTTTCTGGATTTGTATCATGGCTTTTCAGATATTTTTTATAATATCTCGATATTGCGGCTCTGTGATGAATGCGTTTTTGTTCGTCATTTTGTCGTGCTGCTTTGTTACTGGACAAATTCGTTACTCTGTTCCCGAAGAGACTAAAAAGGGTTCAATGATTGGTAACATCGCACACGATTTGGGACTGGATTTAAAAAGGCTGCAGACTGGTCGAGCCCACATTGTGTCCGGAGAAAGCATACAGTATGCAGAGCTAAAACAAGACAAAGGCACTCTAGTCGTGAAGGAAAGAATAGACAGGGAAGAGCTTTGTGGCGACATTACACCCTGCAGCATTAGTTTCGAGATTATTTTAGAAAATCCGATTGAATTGCATCGTATTATTATAGAGGTACTTGATGTGAATGACCACCCACCGACATTTCAGAAAGAGCATTTAAATTTTGAAATCAGTGAATCTGCCCTTATAGGATCGCGCTTTGTTTTGGATAGTGCAGATGATCCTGATGCAGAACAAAATTCTCTACAGAATTATTTTCTGGCTCCAAATGATTATTTTGTTTTGAAGGTACACTCTAATCCTGATGGTAGTAAATACGCAGAAATGGTGATACAGAAAGCTTTGGACAGAGAGGAGCAGCCTACACTCTCTCTAAAGCTGATTGCTGTTGATGGCGGGAATCCACAGAAATCTGGCACTGTTAATATAGATGTTACTGTGTTAGATGCAAATGATAACGCCCCCGTTTTTAACCAGACAGTGTACAGGGCTTCGGTGGTCGAGAACACCTCAAAGGGGACATATATAACACGTGTTAATGCAACCGACGCTGACAGTGGGTCCAACGGCGAGATTACGTTTTATTTTTCTAAAATTAAAGGAAACGCTGTAGACATTTTCAGTATTGATGAAAATTCAGGAATAGTTTCCGTAAAAGGCCAGGTGGATTATGAAAAAGACAAAAAATATGAAATTAGAGTTGAGGCGAAAGATCAGGGAGGGTTAACTGACTCCTGTAAGATGATTATCGAGGTACTGGATGTAAATGATAACGAACCAGTAATTACCATCATGTCGTTCAGCACTTTTGTTTCAGAGGATTCTCCTCCTGGGACTACGGTAGCAGTTTTTAAAATTAAAGACTACGATTCAGATGTTAATGGACTAGTGACATGTAGTGTAAATAAAGGGATGCCTTTTGAAATACGATCTTCAATATCAGACTATTGCAATTTAATCAGTGAGGCCTATTTTGATCGTGAAACCCTACCAGAATATAACATTACTATAACAGCCATCGATTCTGGCTCGCCTCCTCTCTCAAGTTCTGCCACTTTACGTCTCACCATATCTGATGTGAATGACAATGCACCGTTATTTGAAATGCAAACATACTCGATTTATTTTCCTGAGAATAACCCTCCCGGGTTGTCTCTTTTCACTGTTAGTGCCAGAGACTCGGACTGGCATCAGAATTCTAGAGTTTCCTATTTTCTTGTAGAGCAACAAATCGATGGAACACCTGTTACTTCTTTAGTATCCATTAACGCAGAAACCGGATTGTTGAAGGCAATACACTCATTCGATTATGAACAACTTAAACGCTTCACATTTTACATTACAGCTCAAGATGGCGGTTCCCCTCCTTTGGCTAGTAATGCTACGATTCATATTTTCATCCAAGACCAGAATGACAACACGCCTCAGATTCTGTATCCGGTACAAACTGGTGGATATACGGTGGCTGAAATAGTTTCTCGTTCAGCAGAGGTGGGCTATCTTGTGACTAAGGTGGTGGCTGTGGATGTGGACTCTGGACAGAATGCCTGGCTCTCATATAAACTGCAGAAAGCGACAGACAGGGCGCTGTTTGAAGTGGGCTTACAGAATGGAGAAATAAGAACTGTGCGCCAAGTCACTGATAAAGATGCTGTGAAACAGAAGCTCATTGTTATAGTGGAGGACAACGGACAGCCCTCTCGTTCAGCTACAGTCAATATTAATGTGGCTGTGGCGGACACTTCCCCAGAAATGTTCTCCGATTTCACTGACTTTACGTTCGACAAAGAATATAACTACAATATGACATTTTATCTCGTCCTGGCCTTGGCTGTAGTTTCTTTTCTATTTGTTACGTGTTTAGTTGTCATAATTTCTGTTAAAATTAATCGATGGAGACAATCACGCATATACTCTCAATCCCATCTTCCCATTATACCATATTATCCTCCACGTTACGCCGAAACCGCGGATACTGGGACTATGCAGCACTTAAATAGTTACGAGGTGTACAAAACTGCCGACTCCAGACGGAGTGACTGTAAACTCAGCAGACCTTGCAGTCAGAGCTTATTGGTTGTGGATTCCAACTCCATGGGAACAATGAGCAAGAGAACCATAATGGAAATACCAGACTCCATTGCAAAAGTAAGTACACAGTCATTTAACTGGTCGAAATTAATCTTTTCTTACCTTACTTCCCAGCCAATAACTAACTAATTTAGACGTTGCTAAATTTTTGTATCTCAATTTTGATCAAATAACGGCTGCAAACCGAAGCCCATCACGTAGCCGCCAAATAAACTTTCGTAGTCTATATTTGACACTTTTCATTTAGTTTGATTCTGAACCATTATTTTTAATATAAATTAAACCAAATAACACGTATACATGTCTTGATTTTGACAGTGAAAAAGCAAAATTGAAAAAAAAAAACGTATTCAACTGTATGGGATCTTTCAAAAGATCTCAATATTGGTTGTTATAAGATAATACATAAAACAACATCCCTCTTTAGAAACCAACGTTGTTCCAACCTTAATTCACCTGTGTTGAATATTTTCCTGTGATTATGTTTGACAATTGTTTGGGACATATGTTAACATATTGTTATAATTCCTCTTCCTTCCTCTTTGTAAAATTCCTATTTCAATCATACCATGATTTAAAATTAGTTATCATGATAAACTCCCGTATGAAATTCTCCACTAACTGTCAAAACAGTGAATGACTGTTTTCTTAAGTCAGGTGAAAATAGCAGATATGATTATCACAACTAAAACTATAGAACACTAGAACTAGAACAACTAGAACTGTAGGACAAGATTGTAAGGGAACCATCACAGTATACCTACTACAAAAAAAACAGAGTACACAACGTAATACAACCAAAAAAAAACAATGGTCAGTCAAAGTCGATAACTACAGCGTTAATGTAGCGGATATATTATGCTGGGGTATTGTTGTTGTTGTTGTTGTTGTTGTTGTTGTTGTTGTTGTTGTTGTTGTTGTTGTTGTTGTTGTTGTTCGATTTTTAGTTCCACCATAATTGACAGCATCACTGTTTAATCTTGTTGTTTGTCTCGAATTATGATGTTTATCCTCAGAGTCGTCGTAAAAATGAAATACATTGCTGATCTATGTTTTGGACTCTGTGTGCCGCTATTGGCCAAGAAAATTATTGTGAATATTAGCTCAGGGAATGGAGGCTTCTTTTTTTGTTATTGCACACTTGAAGTCGAGGAACGACGACATTGCTCACATAAGCGCTTCCAGTTTATTTTATTTTATTTTAGTTGCTTTGTTTTTCTTCTGTGTTACTCCAAATCGATAACATCCTGTGATTAATTACATATGATTTGGACCTTTTCTCACGTTTGCTTTATTGGACTATAATCAACCAGATTGCCTTGACAGAAAAGGCAACATTAGGCTACGCAATGAGGTGGCAAGTAACAATATTTCTTATGTTTTTTGTCTGGAACACGAGTTATTGTCAGATTCGTTATTCTATTCCAGAAGAGATGAAGAGGGGTTCGGTTATTGGCACCATAGCGCAAGATCTGGGACTGGGTTTAAAAAGGCTGCAGACTGGTCGAGCCCGCATCGTGAGCGGAGAAAGCATGCAGTATGCAGAGCTAAAAACAGACAAAGGAACTCTAGTAGTGCAAGAGAGAATAGATAGAGAACAGCTTTGTGGCAAGATCACACCCTGCAGCTTCAGTTTCGAGATGATTCTAGAGAATCCAGTTGAATTGCATCAGGTTACGATTGAAATTACTGATATAAATGATAATTCACCTGTATTTCCAAAAAGTGAAATTACCTTAGAAATAAGCGAGACTGCCACGCTTGGGTCACGGTTTGTTTTAGCAATTGCGGAAGATCTTGATGTTGGCATTAATGGTCTGCAAAATTATGTACTGAGTAAAAATGACAATTTTGTTTTAAAGCAACATTCTAATCCGGATGGCAGTAAATATGCCGAAATGGTGCTACAGAAAGGTTTGGACCGTGAGGAGCATCCTAAACTCTCTCTACAGCTGATTGCTGTCGATGGCGGAAAGCCACAGAGATCTGGCACTGTTAATATAGACGTCACAGTATTAGATGCTAATGATAACGCACCCATATTTAATCAGAAAGTATATACAGCTACGGTAACTGAAAACGCTGCAGTTGGCACTTACATAACAACGCTAAACGCAACCGATTCAGATAGTGGTTCTAATGGTGAACTTTCCTACGCGTTTTCCGATCTGAAAGAAGATGCAACATATATATTTCATATTAATGAATACTCTGGCGTCATATCTGTCGCAGGAAATATTGATTTTGAAAAAGATATGCACTTTGAAATCCGAGTCGAGGCTAAAGATAAAGGCGGCCTGACAGATACCAGTAAGGTTATTATTGAAATTTCTGACGTTAATGATAACATACCTGTCATAAATATAATGTCGTTTCTGAATCCTATATCGGAGGATTCGCCTCCAGGCACGACTATAGCTATAATCAATGTTAAAGATGCTGATTCGGGAAGAAACGGACAGATCAATTGTACAGTAAATGAAAGACTTCCTTTCAAGATTAAACCTACTCTGACAAATTATTATGCGTTAGTGACAAGTGCATTACTAGACCGCGAAACAATTGAAGAATATAACATTTCTGTATCTGTGACAGATTTGGGCTTGCCACCACTTTCAACCGCAAAAAACTTGCATCTTAAAGTTTTTGACATTAATGACAACCCTCCTGAATTTGACCTCACTGTGTACCATGCCACAATACCAGAAAATATGTCTCCTGGTACGTCTATAACTGCTGTTACCGCACGCGATTTGGACGGGAATCAAAATTCCAAAGTGTCGTATTTTCTTCAGGGGATTCACAGCAGTGATGATTCGGTGTCGTCTTATGTCTCCATCAACACTGACACTGGCGTAATACACGCAGTTCGACCTTTTGACTATGAGCAAATGAAAGAGATCAGATTTACAGTTAAAGCACAAGACAGTGGTTCGCCTCCTCTCTGTAACAACGTGACAGTGATCGTCTTAATTCAGGACCAGAATGACAACGCGCCTCAGATTCTGTATCCAGTACAAACTGGTGGCTCTGTGGTGGCTGAAATGGTTCCTCGTTCAGCAGAGGTGGGCTATCTAGTGACGAAAGTGGTGGCTGTGGATGTGGACTCTGGACAGAATGCCTGGCTCTCATATAAACTGCAGAAAGCGACAGACAGGGCGCTGTTTGAAGTGGGCTTACAGAATGGAGAAATAAGAACTGTGCGCCAAGTCACTGATAAAGATGCTGTGAAACAGAAGCTCACTGTTATAGTGGAGGACAACGGACAGCCCTCTCGTTCAGCTACAGTCGCTATTAACGTAGCGATTGCGGACACTTTCCCTGAAGCGCTCTCCGAGTTCACTGTCATTGAGCATAACGATGAATACAATGATAGTTTAACATTTTTTCTAGTCCTGACCCTGGTCGTGGTTTCGTTTCTGTTTATCGCGACCATCATAGCTATACTGTCTGTGAAATGCTACAGATGGAGACGTGAACAGATGTTTTACAAAACTGGTGCCAATCTTCCAGTTATTCCATATTATCCACCCCTTTATGCAGACGTAGGGGGAACAGGAACTTTACAGCATATGTACAATTATGAAACTTACAGAACTGGCGACTCTCGAAATAGTGACATTAAATATTCCAGACCTTCTCCTGAGAGCATCATCAGTCTGGGTACCGCTGGAACACAAACAATGACTCATGCCAAGAAGGACAACCTGACTAGTCATTCTGAGCATCAGGTGAGGACTATGCTTTTGAAATACTTATAGAGTACCAATCAAAATTTGGACACACATGGACACATTTTCTTCCTACATTGTACAACAATGCTGATGGCATCCAAAGTATATAGTAATTTCATGTGAACTGTACTAGTTTTGCTCTGTAAAGCGTTCCTAGCGGCTCTATTCTGATGTTCTGTTAATTAGTGATTTTTAACCCTGGTAGCTCTAAATGAACTTCTCTTCTGCAGCAGAGGTAAGTATTGGTCTTTCTTCATGAGAGCCACTTTCATCATGATGCTTGATGGTTTTTGTAGATGCACTTGACAATACTGTTCTTGCGAGAACTATTCTAAAGCAGCTGACATTATTATTATTATTATTATTATTATTATTATTATTATTTTAAGACGTGTCTTAAAATAAAAATTTACCGAGATTGAGATTTCTTTTGTTGTTGATGATACTGTTGTTTCGAAAAATTTGAAGTGTAGTTTTGAAAAAAGCCCCTGTTTATACCTGGTGTAATTTGTAATTAGGAAACGTGGTGAAATTTAAACTTAATGTAAGCAATCCGTTTGCCTTTTCCCCTTCTTTCTGCGATTAATTTTACAGGTAGATTAGTGATTGTGTGAATTTTACAGATTGCCATTTCGCATCTTAATGCGCTTGGATTATTTTGTATCACCGTATTAAATAAAAGTGCATAACGTTTATGTTTAATATGCTTGTGTACCTCAATATATTGGACAGAGAGTGCCGCTGTTGTGCTTCGAAGGGACTAGACTCCTCGTTCATTCCGGAGACTTAAAAAGATCTCATCGACGAGTCGGAGAAGCAAGACACGAAAGTGCACAAAGCTTTTTGACGAGCTTGTTTTATAAATTTGTGCATCCGTAAGATCAACTGTACCTGTGGATAGTTAGAAATATCTCGTCTGGATACTGGACTACATCACTGGATTTACCTTAACCGTAAATATATGCCATGTGTCTAAGGATCATGTCGGAGAGAACAATGGCGCAGCGAGTCTCGCTGTTTATTTCTGTCCTCTCTCTCACCGCAGTGCATGGTCAGGTTAGTTACTCAGTTCCTGAGGAACTGCCAAGCGGGTCTTTAGTCGGTAACATTGCTCACGATTTAGGTTTGGAATTGAAGAGACTGAAATTAGGTAAAGCTCGAATTTATAGTGGAGACAACACTGAATACATCGAGTTGAATAAAGAAATGGGATTGTTGCTTATCAAAGAGCGAATAGACCGAGAGGCTCTATGCGGGCAGACAACGCCTTGTGCTTTGCATTTTCAAATCATTTTAGACAATCCGATGGAGTTTTTTAGTGTTACGGTAGAAGTCAACGATATTAATGATAATCCTCCACTTTTCAGTCAGACTGAAATAAAATTTGAAATAAGTGAGGCATCACTTACTGGAGCAAAGTTTGTTTTAGAGAGAGCCGTTGATAATGATGTTGGCATTAATGGTATTCACAGCTATACCTTAAAGCCAACAGACAATTTTGTCCTTAAACTGCACAGCGTATTAGGGGGGAATACTAATGTTGAGATGGTGCTTGAAAACCCACTCGATCGAGAGAAGCAAGATCATATTTCACTAGTGTTGACTGCTGTTGATGGAGGCGAGACACAAATGTCCGGTACGATGCAAATACAAATTACTGTATTGGATGCTAATGATAACGCACCAGTCTGTGTTCAGTCTGTGTATAAAACGAGTATCAGAGAACTTGCTCCAAAGGGAACAATTTTGACCACAGTAAGTGCCGTCGATGCTGATGAAGGACAAAATGGAATGATTAGATATTCTCTGTCAAACAGCATGGTCGCTGCAAATAGTATTTTTGCAATAAACCACACTGATGGATTGCTGAAAGTTATCGGTGACATTGATTATGAGAAAATTAAATCGTATGAGATTGATGTGGTGGCAAGAGACCAAGGTGGACATTTTGATACATGCAAAATAATTGTAGAAGTCATTGACATAAACGATAATAGACCATTGATTAATATTATGTCGAAATCTGGTGAAATTAATGAAAACTCAAAAATCGGGACTGTCACTGCAATAATTAATGTTCAGGACGTAGATTCGAATGAAAATGGAAGAGTACAGTGCAGAATCAAAGAAAATATTCCATTTGTACTTAAATTTACATCAGATAATGTTTTCAGTCTGGTAACAGAGAGTGCTTTAGACCGGGAGAGCGAATCTGAGTATAATATCATTGTAATATGCGCTGATGAAGGATCTCCCTCCCTCTCCAGTAGCGTCACTCTGTCTTTACAGGTATCAGATACGAATGATAATGCACCTGTCTTTGAGAAAAGCTCGTATCAGGCCTATATTACAGAAAATAACCCACCAGGCCTTTCCATATTTACAGTCAAAGCCAGAGACGCTGACTCGAAACAGAATGCGCGTGTTTCTTACATGCTGGAGGAGTCTTTGGTTAACGGAATGCCTGTTTCTTCTTACATGTCCGTTAGTCCTGATAGTGGTGTTATCCACGTAGTGCGGTCTTTTGATTACGAGCACCTCAAACAAATTTATTTCCGTGTCAAAGCGCAGGACGGAGGCAACCCGCCTCTTAGTAGTAATGTAAGTGTAAGAATTGTTGTTCAGGACCAGAATGACAACGCGCCTCAGATTCTGTATCCAGTACAAACTGGTGGCTCTGTTGTGGCTGAAATGGTTCCTCGTTCAGCAGAGGTGGGCTATCTAGTGACGAAAGTGGTGGCTGTGGATGTGGACTCTGGACAGAATGCCTGGCTCTCATATAAACTGCAGAAAGCGACAGACAAGGCGCTGTTTGAAGTGGGCTTACAGAATGGAGAAATAAGAACTGTGCGCCAAGTCACTGATAAAGATGCTGTGAAACAGAAGCTCGCTGTTATAGTGGAGGACAACGGACAGCCCTCTCGTTCAGCTACAGTCAATATCAATGTGGCTGTGGCAGACACTTTCCCTGAAGTGCTCTCCGAGTTCACCGACTTTACGCAAGACAAGGAATACAACGACAACTTGACATTTTATCTCGTACTGGCCTTGGCTGTAGTTTCATTCTTATTTATAGTCTCCATCTTCACTATACTGTCGGTCAAATGCTACAGATGGAGATGTGAGCGGATGTTTTACAAATCTGGTGCCAATCTCCCAGTTATTCCATATTATCCACCCCTTTATGCGGACGTAGGGGGGACAGGAACTTTACAGCGCATGTACAATTATGAAGCTTACAGAACCACTGACTCCAGAAAGAGTGATTTGAAATTTCCAACTGAGAGTCTCATTAGTCTGGACAGCAGTGGAACACAGACACTTAATCGTGCACAGAGGGAGAAGGTGAGCTTCATTTGTCAATGTTGGTGATATTTTATTTTCTTTCTCCTAATATTTCAGTCATTTACTTTTTGCGTGTTATGTGCATAGCCTATGTGTTTTAAACTGAAATTGTTGTTAGCTATTCGGCATAAAGGGAGTTTATTTTTCGCTGCCCATGGTGCTGAATTGAATATTATGCATGCTAGTACAGTGCCAGCATTTCTGTATAATATCCTTCTACATATCCTATTCCTTTTTTTTTTTACAATTATTACTTTTACATATTATTATTTCCAGAAGTCTATTTTTGCAAGCAAAAATTGGTGTTGCTTAAATTCACTTAAATTTTATTTCCATAGAGCGCTTATCAATTAGAGTTTTTTGCAAATCAGCTTTACAGAATTAAACAAAAATAAAAATAAATTAGAAAGAAATATAAGAAAATATGTATAAATTATAATTAACAGTTTGTCCCTAATGAGCAACCCTGGGGCGACGGTGGCAAGAAAACCCCCACTGAGATGAAAATAGGAAGAAACTTTTAGAGGAACTCATCCTCATTTGTGTGATATCAAATAATATGACAATAAATCAGTCATGTAAGACTGAAAGTTCAATATTGCGGGAAATCAGGTTAAACTTGTGCTCATACGGAAGACAACGCTGAATACATCGAGCTGAATAAAGAAAGGGAGGTGTTGCTTGTTAAAGAGAGGATAAAACGAAAGTCACTCTGTCATTTTCAAATTACATTACAAAATCCCATGGAGCTGCCTAGTGTCAGAGTTGTAATTACAAATATAAATGATAATGCTCAAAGTAAAAAAAAAAATGAGTCTGCGATTGTTGGGTCGAAGCTTGTACCAAAATGTTTAACGTTGGGCATATTGCTCTGTTGGGCATGCTCTGGAGTATGCCCAACATTATACATTGCCCGTGGCAGACACTTTTCCTGAGGTGCTCCTCGAGGTCACTGGCTTTATGCACGATAAGGTACGATGACAACCTGACTATTTATAGTCTTTGTCTTTCTTTCCTCCTTGACTGCAGTTTCATTCTTCATCATCGTGTCCATCATAGCTATACAGTTAGTAAAATGCTTCACACGGATAAGTGTTGTACCAATCTACCAGTGATTACTTATTATTTCAGACTGTTACGCATGCGCGAATGAAAGAACCTGCTTCTGTACCTTTTGATCAGGCGAGGTCTGGCACTTTGCTACTTTGCTGAAGGATGAGCTTCTGCAACACGGTACATTGTTTAAGGACACTATTAAAGAAGAATTATCAAAAATATATACTGTATTCATTATTTTATTCGTTCAAATAGGTCCGTATATTTGCTTGTGCGTGTGTGCGTGCGTGTGTGTATGTCTGTGTGTCTATCTGTCTGCATGTATGTACGTTTCTATGTGAGTTGGTTAATTAAATTAGTAGCGAGTTTAGTTCCTTAACGGTTAGTGTAAAATGTTTCATTTGATGTTGTTCAATATTGTTTCATTTTATTTTTTATAGGTTGCTTTTATTTCTAACTTTCTAAAACCTGACACTCCCCCTCTTAAAAGTTGTCATTAATGTTACAACTTTCTTTTAAGTTCGGGATCGGAAATTCTTTTTAGATTCTATCCGGTTTTATATTTATCATATCCCTGATTTTGTAATTATTCGTTATTCCTCTGCGTGCCGCTGTTGGTTAATTTGTGCTGATCTGAAAGAATAAAGCCTCTCTCCTTAGAGGCCTTAGCACACTGAATGGTAACACCTTATGGACGTTTCTAATGTTTGTCGAATGCGTATGGGCGGACTGGACTGCAGCTGTCTACGGCATTTTTATTTTTATTTTGCTCTCTTAAGCTCGTAAAACATTGCGCTAATAACTGAACAGGATTGCAGTAATTAGAATATGGATGGGACAAATCGCTACTCCGTGTGTGTTTCAACATGGCGAGTGCAGCTTCTTGTTTTGTTTGCCTTTGTCAATGCCATTGCGCACGGGCAGGTCCGTTATTCTATTCCCGAGGAGATGAACAAAGGATCAGTGGTGGGAAATATTGTGCAGGATCTCGGTTTGGATGTAAAGAGACTGAAATCTGGCAGAGCACGGATCTTTACGGAGGACAGTCGTGAGTACATCGGTCTGAATGTGGATAAAGGCACTCTGATAGTGAGAGAGAGGATAGACAGAGAGGAGCTGTGCGCTCAAGTGTCTCCATGCTCTTTACATTTTCAGATTATTCTAGATAATCCAATGGAGTTGCATGGAATTGATGTAGAAATTTTAGATATAAACGATAATGCTCCTGCTTTTACTAAAAAGGAAATTCATTTTCAAATGAGTGAATTAGCACTCCCGGGAGCTCGTTTTTCGCTTGACAGCGCTAAAGACCCTGATGTTGGTCAAAATTCACTCCAGACGTATAAGCTATATCCAACCGATTTTTTCAATCTTAAAATACCTTCACATTCTGATGGCACAAAAATGGTTGAGATGATTTTACTGAGGCCCCTTGACAGGGAAAAGCAGGAGGAACACCAACTGGTGTTAACGGCGTTTGATGGGGGCAGTCCCCAAAAAACAAGCACCATAAAGATATACGTTGTTGTTCTTGATGCAAATGACAACGCTCCAGTTTTCAGTGAATCTGTCTACAGAGTCTCTTTAGCAGAAAACACTTCGAAAGGATCGATAGTTTTAAAAGTAAGTGCTACGGATGCTGATGAGGGAACAAATGGAGAAATAACATATTCTTTTTCCCAAAGCAGCGATAGCATATTGGACCTGTTCGATATTAATAGTGCAACAGGCGATATTTCAGTGCGCGGTTTGTTGGATTTTGAGAAAACGAAAAAATATGATGTATATGTGGAAGCTACTGACAAGGGTGGATTGACGGACACAAGTAAGGTAGACATTGAAATTACAGATGTGAACGATCATGTTCCCATCATAAGTATAATTTCCTTCACAAATCCGATTGCAGAAGACTCTCCTTTGGGTACAATGATAGCCATGATCAACATAAAAGATTTAGATTCAGGGAAAAACGGGCAAGTTAAATGTACAATGGATTCAAGTCTTCCCTTCAAACTTAAATCGTCCTCATCTAGTATCTATCATCTAGTCAGTGATCAGCTTTTAGATCGTGAAAGAAGATCTGAGCACAACATTACAATCATAGCTGCGGATGAGGGTTCGCCCTCTTTCTCTAGTAATAAAACAATAACTCTTAAAATATCTGATGTGAACGACAACGCCCCTGTTTTCCAGCGTCACTCATACACCGCTTATGTGATGGAGAATAATTCACCTGGAGTGTCTATATTTGCAGTGACAGCAACTGACAGAGACTCTGGGAATAATGCGCGCGTTTCTTATTTTTTAGAAGATCTTTCTGTCAACGGAGTTTCTGCTTCGTCTTATATTTCAGTTAACGCAGAGAGCGGAGAGATTCTCGCTATTCGATCTTTTGATTTCGAACAAACAAAAGAGTTCAATATTCGCGTAAAAGCGCAGGATGGAGGCAACCCGCCTCTCAGCAGCAACGTGAGTGTGAGAATTATTATTCAGGACCAGAATGACAACGCGCCTCAGATTCTGTATCCAGTACAAACTGGTGGCTCTGTGGTGGCTGAAATGGTTCCTCGTTTAGCAGAGGTGGGCTATCTAGTGACGAAAGTGGTGGCTGTGGATGTGGACTCTGGACAGAATGCCTGGCTCTCATATAAACTGCAGAAAGCGACAGACAGGGCGCTGTTTGAAGTAGGCTTACAGAATGGAGAAATAAGAACTGTGCGCCAAGTCACTGATAAAGATGCTGTGAAACAGAAGCTCGCTGTTATAGTGGAGGACAACGGACAGCCCTCTCGATCAGCTACAGTCAATATTAACGTGGCTGTGGCGGACACTTTCCCTGAAGTGCTCTCCGAGTTCACCGACTTTACGCACGACAGGGAATACGACGACAACCTGACATTTTATCTCGTACTGGCCTTGGCTGTAGTTTCATTCTTATTTATAGTCTCCATCTTCACTATACTGTCAGTGAAATGCTACAGATGGAGACGTGAGCGAATGTTTTACAAATCTGGTGCAAATCTTCCAGTTATTCCATATTATCCACCCCTTTACGCAGATGTAGGGGGAACAGGAACTTCACAGCATATGTACAATTATGAAACTTACAAAACCGCCGACTCCAGAAAGAGTGATGTGAAATACGCCGGGGCTTCTGAACAGGATATCGTGAGGTTGGACAACAGCCGAACACAAACTCTGAGTCATGCTCAGACCGAGAAACGAACCAATTTTGGTGATCAGGTGAGATTTTAAAGTATTATTGAAGTTGGATTTTATAAAATAATCGCATTTTTATGAATAATCATAATGCCAGTAAAGGTTTCCAAATTGTCCTGTCTAACAGTATTAGATGAAAGCAGTCAAATATGTTATAACATTGATTGCGTTTCAATATCAGTAATGAAATGCATGCTGTAGTTACCAGTTAGGAAACCAAAGTATTCTGTATTTTCCATGTAAAATTATGCTATTTAATAGTACAGTATAATGAACCATGCTGCGTAATGAGAATTCGAATATAATTAGTTCAATTCATTCTGTGCATAAAGTGTTTTTTATATGTGTACGCAACCGACTCAAAAATTTCCTCTCACTTCATGTGAATTCCAATGACCACCACGCAGTTCTTCTCATGTGATGTTTGAAAAACATCGCAAATAGTTGCAATAGTTAAAACAAGTGGGTGACACGTGACGTTTCGGCTAGAAACACTACTAACGTTGGATTTTAATTTAGCAGATATAGGCTATGTTGCTTCTGTAGTAGAAGGAAAAACATATATACTGTCGCTATGACACAGTAACCCCAGTAAATGTTTTTCCTTAGAATGCCCTTAAAATTTTTGGTCGAAGCTGTAAACAGTGTTTTTACATATTATTACAGCTAACTCTTTACCCAGACAAATGCGTTTTGATTAGATAATCAGAGTTTGATCCAAAAAAATTGTTGCAAGGCAAGTTTCTTTATACCAAAATACATAACATTACATTTTTTGTGTGGCTCTTTCTACATCAGATTATTTTAAAAGGTGCTCCTGTGTGTACTAATGTAACGAAAGCTTGGAAAATAAATATTTCTGACCTTATTTTAGTGCAGGAATTGTATCTATTTTACTGTATTCTTTTGATCAGTTTTAACTCATTCATGCCAATCCTTGATTTCTAGTGTAGTCTTTTATTAATGTATCAGCACTATATTTATTAAGTGACACTTTTAGTGCTCTCTAAATGAACTTAAAGTCATATATTTAAACTATGTTTAAAAAATAATAATAAAATAATGTTCTTCAGCCCGTCTAAAGAGACTGGGGCTCATGACCTCGAGAATTCAGTATCATTAGATTGACGTAATATTCCTGTTATTCCATATTGGAAAGAAACTTGGAAACGTAACTTACTTCATTGTGATGAAGTATCTCATTGTGGTCTATGACTCCCATACCATCTCATTGAATAAATGTCACTTGTTTTTTTCAACTGTGTTTTGTGCTGACTTACTGAAAGTTGCCTCTGTCCGTGGTGCTTAAATGCATTCTCATGTTGGCTCCTGAATGTCCGTTCCCATTTGTTCGGTGTAAGGACACTGAAATCGGACGGAGTTTGTTGATTTATTTTAATCGTGTAAAATTTCAGTTCAATTCTTTATGTCAAAGAGAGAATTGACTAACATAAGAGAACGACAACAAAAATGCACTAACCATTTTATCTTCAAATTCTAGTGAACTCTCCGGAGCTGAGCCCAAATAGAGTCGAGATACTATTCGTAACCAATAATGCTTTAAAGTTTTAAAAGCTGAGCATTTGTATTCTGTAGGTGAATCAGTGTTTTTTCTGTGGGGGAATGGAGAAACTTTGCGAGAATTAAATATTACGGGTTCCGACGTATCCATTCTGATATTTAAATACTATAACTGGAGACATACGTGGGGGATTTGCAGATCTAAACAGGAACCCAAAAATAGTTCTCGAGACAATTCCAGACTAGAAGCATTAAAATCACAAAAAAAAACTAGCACAGAGAGAAATTCATTACTTTGAACAGCAATAGAGCACAAACAACCACACATGAACAGAGATAAAATGATAGTGATTGACTGAATTAAGCTAATTTAGTTTAGCATGTATTGTAAGCGTGTTTTTTGTTCACAATTTTAGTTAACAAATTTTCTGTTCTGCTTTTATTTGAATGAAAATAATGTTAATGTTTAAGTCATAATCACAAAAATTGCATTTTGGGTGCAATTTGTTTTCAAGACTCTAAGTGCCGCTCTTGGTCAGGATGTGAAGGTTTTAAATGTTCATTAATAGATCCTCCCCAGTGTTTTAACGTCAGGAAGAGACTGCAGAATTTATCATTTTAAAACAGACAGGCAAACAACTTCGGGTAGCGTTGTCTACCAATATTTTAAATACTACATTAAGATTATTTAAACATAAAATAATTTGCATAATCTTTGTTAGATAATAACATTTAAAATATGGGCATTCCTCGTTCTCTTGACACCGGGCAAAGCTTTGTGGTTTTGTGCCGTCGACTGGCTCTTGTCGCTTTCTTCTGTTTTTTTGTCGCTCTTGCGCACGGGCAGGTCCGTTATTCTATTCCAGAGGAGATGAACAGGGGATCCGTTGTGGGAAATATTGTGCAGGATCTCGGTTTGGATGTAAAGAGACTGAAATCTGGAAGAGCGCGGATCTTTACGGAGGACAGTCGTGAGTACATCGGTCTGAATGTGGATAAAGGCACTCTGATAGTGAGAGAGAGGATAGACAGAGAGGAGCTGTGCGCTCAAGTGTCTCCATGTTCTTTACATTTTCAGATTATTCTAGATAATCCAATGCAGTTGCATGGACTTGATGTCGAAATATTAGACATTAATGATCACGCTCCTGTTTTCCCAACAAAGGAAATCAGTATCGATATAAGTGAGCTAGCTCTGCCTGGTGCTCGATTTTCTTTAGACAATGCCCATGACCCCGATGTGGATTTGAATTCACTGCAGACATACACACTTAGTCCAAATGATCATTTTGCATTAAAGGAAGGAACTGGAAATGATGGGATTAAATATGTCGAGATGATTTTAAAAACATCTATTGACAGAGAACAGCAAGAAAGGCATAGTTTGATTTTAACAGCGTTTGATGGAGGCAGCCCTCCTAAGTCTGGGACGGTCAAAATCTCTGTAACTGTTATAGATGTAAACGACAATGCTCCAGTATTTAGTCACCCTCTGTATAGAACATCTTTATCGGAAAATTCACCGAAGGGCACATTTGTTGCAAGGGTGCATGCATCCGATAGAGACAAAGGAACAAATGGTGACGTGGTCTATTCTTTTTCATCTAGCTCTGGAAAAGCACTAGATTCATTCAGAATTGATGCTAACACGGGAGATATCAGTGTCAACGAGGACCTAGATTACGAGAAAATGAAACAATTTCAATTAACTGTTGAAGCAACAGATATGGGTGGCTTAAAGGACTCATGCAAAGTGACGATTGAATTGATCGATGTTAATGACAATGCTCCCATAATCAGCGTAATTTCTTTCTATAATCCAGTCGCGGAAGACTCCGATCCTGAGACAGTGATAGCGATGCTGAATGTGAAAGACGCAGATTCTGGTAAAAACGGACAAGTTAAATGTTCTATTACTCCACCTTTGCCATTTAAAATAAAACAATCAACCACAAATTTTTACAGCTTGGTAACGGACCAGGTTTTAGATAGAGAAACAACACCGGTATATAACATAACAATAATGGTTAGTGATGAAGGATCTCCATCTTTATCTACAAATAAAACACTGACGCTTAAAATATCTGATGTGAACGACAACGCCCCTGTTTTCCAGCGTCACTCATACACCGCTTATGTGATGGAGAATAATTCACCTGGAGTGTCTATATTTGCACTGACAGCAACTGACAGAGACTCTGGGAATAATGCGCGCATTTCTTATTTTTTAGAAGATCTTTCTGTCAACGGAGTTTCTGCTTCGTCTTATATTTCAGTTAACGCAGAGAGCGGAGAGATTCTCGCTATTCGATCTTTTGATTTCGAGCAAACAAAAGAGTTCAATATTCGCGTAAAAGCGCAGGACGGAGGCAACCCGCCTCTCAGCAGCAACGTGAGTGTGAGAATTATTATTCAGGACCAGAATGACAACCCGCCTCAGATTCTGTATCCAGTACAAACTGGCGGCTCTGTGGTGGCTGAAATGGTTCCTCGTTCAGCAGAGGTGGGCTATCTAGTGACGAAAGTGGTGGCTGTGGATGTGGACTCTGGACAGAATGCCTGGCTCTCATATAAACTGCAGAAAGCGACAGACAGGGCGCTGTTTGAAGTGGGCTTACAGAATGGAGAAATAAGAACTGTGCGCCAAGTCACTGATAAAGATGCTGTGAAACAGAAACTCGCTGTTATAGTGGAGGACAACGGACAGCCTTCTCGTTCAGCTACAGTCAATGTTAACGTGGCTGTGGCGGACACTTTCCCTGAAGTGCTCTCCAAATTCACTGACTTCACGCACGACAAGGAATTAAACGACAACTTGACATTTTATCTTGTGCTGGCCTTGGCTGTAGTTTCGTTTCTCTTCATCGTCTCCATCATCGCTATACTGTCAGTGAAATGCTACAGATGGAGACGTGAACGGATGTTTTACAAATCCGGTGTCAATCTTCCAGTTATTCCCTATTATCCACCCCTTTACGCAGATGTAGGGGGAACTGGAACCTTACAGCATATGTACAATTCTGAAACTTACAGAACCACTGACTCTCGAAAGAGTGATGTGAAATACGTCAGACCTCCTACTGAGAGCATCATTAGTCTCAACAGCAGTGGAACACAGAGTATTACGCATGCTAAGAAAAAACAACTGGCAAGTGACCATGAAGATCAGGTAAGATGTACGGCTTGGTAAGCTTTTGATGCTCATGAATACAGTTCAATGCCTTATATTTGAACCTTAACAAATGTTGTATGTGTATTAACTTATTTGTAGATTTATTAACTTATCTTTCTAATACTAATCCGTATACCTTCGCACTGCCAGTTATTCCATTTCCAATAGTAACACGCTGATGCTTTAACCAATTAATACATACAATATTTTTATACAATCTTAATCTTAAAAATAATAAATAAATCGTTTAATAGTAATGAAAAAACTGTAGAATATAACGGTAACCACGTTAATAACTATTTCACCGACTTGTTAATAAAACATGTATCAACAAAGAAACTGTACTTCAATCCTTATTGTCGTATTTTTGCTGTAATATTTCTTTATTGCTCAGAGTGACGCTGTTGGTCAGGCTGTGCGGGAGTTGAGCGTTTATGTAGAGGTCCACCCTTCGTTTGCGACACCACACGTACTGACATTTTTTTTCATTTGTAGCTGTGTATCTCATATGCGTGGAAACAGAAAAACGTTGCGGCTACGGATATCACATAATTACTTATTCCATTTCATAGTAACGAACATTTATGTAGAGAAATGGATTGCAGAATTTTGAATATGGGATTGTTTTGTTCTGTCTACGCCTGGAAAAGCGATTTATTCTTTGGGGTATTTTTATGGTCGGTCCGGTTTTTGACCTTATTTCCCTTTTTTACGACCGTTGCGCACGGGCAGGTCCGTTATTCTATTCCAGAGGAGATGAACAAGGGATCGGTGGTTGGAAATATCGTGCAGGATCTCGGTTTGGATATAAAGAGACTGAAATCGGGCAGAGCGCGGATCTTTACGGAGGACAGTCGTGAGTACATCGGTCTGAATGTGGATAAAGGCACTCTGATAGTGAGAGAGAGGATAGACAGAGAGGAGCTGTGCGCTCAAGTGTCTCCATGCTCTTTACATTTTCAGATTATTCTAGACAATCCGATGGAGCTTCATCAAATTGATATAGAAATTTTGGATATTAATGATAATGCTCCAGTTTTTGCGAGAAGAGACATCGCTTTTCAAATAAGTGAGATGGCTCTCTCTGGAGCTAAATTTTCTTTAGATAGCGCACATGACCCGGATGTAGGAGTCAATTCGCTTCAGAGATACACACTTTACCCAACAGAACATTTTGCTTTGAAAGAATTGACTGATAATAATGGGTTAAAACACGTAGAAATGGTTTTGCAGAGATCTTTAGACAGAGAGAATCAAGAAGAACACAAGTTAACTTTAACAGCATTTGATGGCGGTAGCCCTCAAAAATCTGGTACTGTAAAGATAAGTGTTACAGTTGTGGACGCCAATGATAATGCACCAGTTTTTACTTTATCTTTGTATAGAGTCACCCTTTTTGAAAATTCACTGAAGGGTACGCATGTGACGACAGTCTCTGCTACTGATAAAGACCAAGGCCCAAATGGGAAAGTGTCTTATGCATTTTCTCAAAGCACAGGAAAGAACTTGAATTTGTTTAATATTGATTCTGAGACAGGTGATATTACTGTTAACGGTGAACTCGACTTTGAAAAAGCAAGACATTTTCAAATTAATGTCGAAGCAACAGACAATGGAGGCTTGACAGATTCATCTAAAGTGGCGATTGAAATAGCTGATGTGAATGACAACGCACCGGTCATTAGCATAATTTCATTTTCTAATACAATTCCTGAAAATTCCACACCCGACACGATAATAGCAATGCTGAATATTAAAGATTTAGATACGGGGCGAAATGGAAATGTGAAATGTACGACAGCTCAAGACGCGCCATTCAAAATCAAACCTACTTCTACAAATTTCTACAGCTTAGTCACGGCGGAATATTTAGATCGGGAAAAAATATCCGAATACAATATAACGATCACAGCAACAGATGAAGGATCTCCATCTTTATCTACAAATAAAACACTGAGACTTAAAATATCTGATGTGAACGACAACGCCCCTGTTTTCCAGCGTCACTCATACACCGCTTATGTGATGGAGAATAATTCACCTGGAGTGTCTATATTTGCACTGACAGCAACTGACAGAGACTCTGGGAATAATGCGCGCATTTCTTATTTTTTAGAAGATCTTTCTATCAACGGAGTTTCTGCTTCGTCTTATATTTCAGTTAACGCAGAGAGCGGAGAGATTCTCGCTATTCGATCTTTTGATTTTGAACAAACAAAAGAGTTCAATATTCGCGTAAAAGCGCAGGACGGAGGCAACCCGCCTCTCAGCAGCAACGTGAGTGTGAGAATTATTATTCAGGACCAGAATGACAACGCGCCTCAGATTCTGTATCCAGTACAAACTGGTGGATCTGTGGTGGCTGAAATGGTTCCTCGTTCAGCAGAGGTGGGCTATCTAGTGACTAAAGTGGTGGCTGTGGATGTGGACTCTGGACAGAATGCCTGGCTCTCATATAAACTGCAGAAAGCGACAGACAGGGCGCTGTTTGAAGTGGGCTTACA